>VYXB01002870.1:57199-75237 GCA_013397135.1 Pachyramphus minor | reverse complement strand
TCATCATCCTGGTCTGTAACAGAATCCCAGGATATCAGCCTTGTTGGTCTTCCCCCTGATTCTGGTCCACAAACACTCAACCTTATCCTCCTCGATTTCTACAGAGTCAAGAGACCCTCTAACATATAGAGAGACTCTAACATATAAAAAAAAATCATCGAATCAGGGTCTATACATATGAGTTTACTACACCTAGTACATTTTACAAATCTTTTATGCTTTCTTTTTGTTCTCCTTGTTGCCCCTAAAACTGATTTTTTCCAGATCTGGGTTTGTTTTCCTTTAAATTTTCTTTAAATAGTTAGTCTCTGGTACCAACCTGTTTCCACTTCTCAAGGCTACCATTGTCATAGGAAGCCTCTGTTTCTATACACTGTTTCATCATGTTGGAGCCATAAATGTGTTAGAGATATAAATGTATTCCTACATAGAATAATTTTTGTAACTACCTTCTATATAAAACTATGGCTATGCATATGAAGATAAGCAAAAGTGAAACAGATTAAGCATAGCTACCTATCATCAGCAAAACTGCTGTTACAGCTAAACCAAATAAAAATAAAGCTCTACACACGTCAAAAAAAGCTCAGATCAAGCAAGCTGGAGAAGCCTCAGTCCCAAGACCTTGCAAACACGGTGCAAAGACTATGTATTGTTACTATCAGTGACGAAAAAGTCTTTATTGACCAAAGGTCAACAATACAACAGTCTTGTTGCAGGGGAAAAAAAAAAAAAAATATATTTCTTCATTAGAAACTATTGCACATTCTTGCTGAAGGATCAATTGTTATTTGGAAGAAGTTATATTAATATGTAAAGTTAAATAAAATATATGCTTTGGAAAGACTAGGGTCATGCAACTGCATACAAATAGAGACTTGGTAGTGCTACTAAGAAATATATCTGGTGTAGTAACATTCAGGTTACGGATCATGGTATCTATGAAGTAACTTAGTTCTAAAATTCATTAATACATTCAGGAAGTTACACTTATAGGACTGTAAACTTAAGAGGAGGTTTCTTATTTGGAAAAAAATCTTTGTTTAGTGTGCTATTTCTAATGTTAATATTGGTATACTGTTCTTGTGGTTTAGCCCCAGCCAGCAATTAAATACCATGCAGCCACTTGCTTACACCCTCCCCTGCACTGGTGGGATGAGGAGGACAACAGGAAATAAGTTTAAATCTGTGGGCTGAGATAAGAACAGCTAAATAAGTGAAACAAAAGTTAAATTGTTATAATAAGAGTTCTAATGAAAAGGGAGACAACAAAAAGCTAGACAGTAATAAAACCCAAGAGGAAGAAGTTATACACAATACAATTGCTCACCATCTGCTGACTGAGCCCAGACCATTCCTGAGCTGCCATCAGTGACTCATGGCCAAATTCACTGAGTTTATGTACTAAGCATGAAGTTCTACACTATGGAATATTCCTTTGGCCTCTTTGGGTCAGCTGTTCCAGCTATGCTCTCTTCAATATTTTTGTGCAGCTTCTTACAAGCGGAGCATGAGACGCTGAAAAGTCCTTGATTTATAGCAAGCGCTAATTAGCAACAACCGAAACCTCAGTGTGATCTCAACATTATTGTCATGCTAAATCCAAAACATAACACTCTACCAGCTACTAGGAAGAAAATTAACTCTGTCCCAGCTGAAACCAGGTCAGCTCTTTTTGTTATTTGTTAAGTGGCTGAAGACAAGAACGTAGTATTTAACACACTTGCCTGTGTATGGTTCTGACAAGCATTTAATAATAGCTTCTAAAAGAGTTGATGGATTTGGGTTGGGAATAAAACATCAATCATTTCTATAAATGGTAGTAGACAACAACACAAATATGCTTATGAACACTTGCTGCATAATGCTCAGACAAGGCTATGTGTTTCTCTCTGACCCTCCATAAGCTTCAAGAGAGAGCTGGTACAGCAACTGTAATATTCTTCATCAAATTTACAGCTTAATGTTTGTTGGGCCTCAGTGAGCCTGAGCTCAGCTAAGTTACAGAAAACAAGTTCAAACTGGAAGTTTTTAGAAGAAATAAACTATTGATGGACACATTTGAAAGTGCTTAGAGGCTTCTGTTCCACGAAGAAAAAAATCCAGAAGTCTACATATATACCCAAAATATCCAAGCTTTCTCACTTCGAAAGAAACGGACCAGAGATCTTAGTCTTTTTTTGAATATTTTAGCATTCTTATTCCAAAACAGAAGTTGAGTTAGAGACACTCCAAGGGAAATTCACAAACACTCTAAAGTTAAGTAAAATGTGGCAAAACTCAAAAGTTTCACCTCTGTCTTGAGCTAAAACTTCATAAATTTAGGACTTTACCCTAAATCAGAAAAGTTGTCTCATCTCTATTTTAATACTGAATAAAAGATTTTTATCTCACCTGCTAAGAAGTAGCTGCAGTTAGAAACCCTGATTACTTAGACCTTCCTGAAATAAAATACATTTAGCTAAACCAGGGGTTACTTTTCCTAGAAATATGCAACTTTGACTGTCTTGATGACAGAAAACTTTTTTTTTCTCCATATACCCCTACATTAGATACATACATAACAGCCTTAAAAATGCAAATATGTTTTAAGAGTAGGCATTTTGCATACATTATGGTAATCATTGACCACCATGGTTAACTGTCCTACTCACACGGTTCAGTATTCAGCCTTGTTACATGTGCTTTGTTGGAATGGACATAAATGAAACAGCCGTGTATTTTCCTAACTGAAAGGTAAAGAAAAAAATTTAAAAACTTAACAGAATGTTATTCTTATATGGCAATAATGTTTAAGAGGCACAAAATTATGTTACTAAAATCAACACAATGAAATTTGTAGAACACAAATTGAGGTCATATGTTAGATAAAAATATTTTCACTCTGAGATCTACCAGACTCTGGGCTCATGTATTAACTGTGGTCCTACTTCAAGGAAGAAGAATTCTCATCTCTTTTGCTGCTTCCTGTGGCCGATAAAATCAGATTAAAAAAGCCTTTAGAGAAAGTGCACTTGAGTTTTCAGCTAATTTTCCTTGTTATAATCTCTTTCTACACCCTTTTTCTGCCACTAAGAGTGACTTACTGAAGTAAAAAAATAGTCTTACTATTGTAAAAATGCTTCCTAGGAAAAGAGGTAAAGGCAGATAAATGCAACTTGAAAGACAGTTGGCAAGTGCATTTCTGTTTCTAATATTAACCTTACATTAAAAGGATAATGGAATATGTCTAAAGTGTCACTGAACCTTTCTTCTTGATAATGTAACTCTGAACAAGTTTGTAGATAATGGGCCCTCCAAAATAGCTTCTTACATGAATGCCTCTAAACACCTTTTACATATTCCTAAAAATGTGTAAGGGAGATCTAACTGGTCATACTGCATATGACTTTGTATTTAGCAGAGGTAAATGAAATATTGCATATAAGGCAAATTAAATCCTATACTATGAAAAATCAGTAACAATTTAATCATTAATTTCAGTATTGCTAGTATTTTCTCAATAAACATACATTCATATGCAATAGAAATCTAAGAACTAATGTTTCAATTGTAATCATGTCTTGATAAGTGCATACTACAGCTTATGGGGAACATACTTGATCAATTAACAGCACGTTGTATGTATAGACAAAGCTCTTCATATTAATTCAGTAGTATAAATGTGAAATGGATTTATCTGCTCAGAAAAACCAATGTATATAATTGCAAAAAAAAGTTAATAGTATCTGTTAAAATAAAACAAAAATTCTTTTTAGTTAATAATTTGTGATGTAGTTAATGGACATTGATAAAAATATTTATACTGTCCATAAATTCCTATGAAGAAAATACACTGATTTTAAAATTCTTTGGCAATTCTTTGGTTTTACAGTCCATTTCACAGCCATTCGCATTGATACCATTGGTTTAAAATAATAGCCTCAAAAGTTTTAGAAGCAGGCCCACTGGAGCATTCATTCTGACAGAGTTCACAGCTCTAAAAAGAAAATGTGATAGCTCTTCAGACCATTTGTCTGTGCAGTCCTGAGCAGAGAATTTTCAGTTCAGTTTTGCAGAGTGTAGAGTTCTCTCTACTGATGTTCAAAGTCATCTCTGGATTGGATATAAAAAAGAGCACAAAACGTTTAGCTGTGCAAAGAGATCAAAAGGTTAGATTGGACAGGATGACTATGAAGAACCTGAGGTGAAAAGAGTTGAAAGTGGTCAGTCAGAATGACAACTCAGTGTTCTGTAAAGCAAGCAGCTAATATAGTTAATGTTAGACTTCTACATGGGTCAGTCATCGCAGTGCTGTATCCTGATGCCCCACATTAATGGGTGACAGTAGGTACAGGGGTGGGATTCCCCTACTTCTTTGCCCTTCAGAGTCATTAAAGCTATCTCCTTGTGTCAAGCACACCTAAGTATCCTCTCACTTGAAATTTGAGCTGAGAAAAATTCAAAACAGCCCAAATCCATTCAAGTCACTTTTTCAGTGGAAGTTCAAGCTTCATTTATCTCCACACTCTGGACTTCTTTGGAAAGACCGAACCTCCAAACCTCCACAGGTCCAGTTACCCACATCAGTGGATGAACCCTCAGTTTCTCAGTGCACTTTCCTAATCTTTCCCAAATGGAGATGGAAAGAAAGAAAAGAAAACTTACTTACCCATTACTTTCTGATCCAGTAGAAAAGTCAGTTTTGCCTAGATCTTCAGATGCCTATGGGAATAAAGATGATTTCTTGATTTACTTTGAGGACTTAAACATATTCCTGTTGCTTCCAGCTGTTTTCTTTTCTTTTCTGTGTGTGAGACTCCCTCCTATTATTCTTCCCTTGCTTTAAGTATCTTTTATGGTCTAAACTCACTGCCTATATTTCATAACACCCTTTACAACACTATCTGCAAATGCAGTTACGTTCCATATTATCTGGGAGAAAGAGACCCTGGAGATAACTCCTGCAGCTGCATCTCCTTCTAATTTGCAAACAAGGAAATTACCACCAGAAGATACTGCCTTGTTTGTTAGAAGGGTAGAAATGGAAGGAAGAATACTTTACTTAGGTCTACAAGCTACTATTATCTCACTTAAACAACTATATAAACAAGTTTAATATTCTTGAACTGTGCAATCTTGCCATCATATGTTGATTAAGTACACTGAGAAACAAGACTCTTAACTGTTCAGAACTAAACCAACAAACTTATGAAACTGGAATTTTCCCTCAAACTCAGATACAACATTTGCTATGAAACTCCATTTATTATGGAATACCTGTGTACTGTTGACATTCTTGTCTGTAAAAGCTATGACTACCCAATACTTAAAATTTATTTGCAGAAACTATAATGGCAAACTGGATTTTCTCCTTCTCTTAGAAGACTCTTATGTGAGTATGAGCTGGCATAGAGGGCTGATATTTTATAATTTATCATAGATAAATTCTCTGGAAAGTCATAGAGAAAATGCAATTGAAGATATTCCCTAGCTATACTGCTTTACTTCTTGTTATTGACATGTTTTCATCCTATTCAATGTTCTTTGAACACATCTCAGCAGTGTTAATTTTAAAAGCAAATTGAATATTTTTAAAATTCTGTTTGAGTAGCCAATTAGATGCAGAAATTTTGTTTATGGATTCTGCAAGAATCTCTGTAAGGTGTCCCTATGTTAATACCCTCACACATTGATTGCGTAACGCTATATGACACTCTGCGTTAATAGGCTTTTCTTAAGCTGGATTCAAAGGTTGCACTCCTCGGAGATTAAAAAAGTTGTATAACATAGTTTTCTCAACTCATTGATGTTAGAAATAATGTGGTGATCTAGTTGGGGAAAGTAATGACTGTCACCCATTTTTCACAATTTTTCACTCTTGTTAGACCCAAAGAACACAGATGTGTTTCAATAAAATCGGCAATAAAATAGTTAGTTGTTATTTCAGTAGTCAATGTTTTCATTCCATTGATGATAAATCTATGATTTCTTCTATTCATTAAAAGCCAGATATAAAATTAATTCATTCAAGCATATCAACTGCAGTATTTAGTATGATATGCATTAGGATATTCATTGAACACTGCTCAAGTCAGCTTTCTAGTTCACGTTTCCTACGTATAACTATTCTAATCTATATCCAGTGGATTACTTTGAGCTTCAGCATAACAGTCTTAGCTATGGTATAGAGGCTTCATTTCCCAAGGCAGTGACTGGAACTCTGCTTTGGGTACCTAAGGTCAAAGTGTTACCTTCAGAGTAAAAAGAAAAGGCTAACAAACCAGACAGTCCATTATCACTGAAGTACAATTCATTGTCCCAGTACAGTGCCTGGAAAGAGTTGGGTATTTCCAAAAACTGAGCTCCCTAGTACTCTGAATCAACATCATATAAGGAGCTCTGCACAGCTAGCCAATAAAATAAGAGAGTCTTCAAACTTGCTTATTCTTCAAGGACTTGGAACTACATGGAGGTGAATTTGGTTATATGGGATACACAACCTGGAAGCTCCTCCTGAGGATAGCTGTTATTTGATGGATAGCAAACAATTTTTTACCAGTTAGCACACATGTTAGCTGGCATGTTTCACACCTTATCAAATCACACATTCAATGACTGACTGTATCTGACACAAAAAACTTTACTTTCAAAGTTTTAGTAATTAGGAACCTTAACAGAATGGAAGCAAATAGGAAAATGTTATATGTACCTTTCCCATCTGTCTTCCTCTGACTTTTCTCTGGGATAATAAGGTACAATTGATAATTTATTAGAAAACTTGGTTTCTTCTCTCACTGAAATTTACATCTAAAGTAATTAATTTTTATAGAGGACATGTCATTAGTAGAACGACATGAAGATTTGGAAAATACATTCTGTGGGTTGCAAAAGGGGAGGGTCCTTCAAAACCAGGCAACTTTAGTTTCTTGATAGTCATAAGGATGTGTCAATAGAAAAAGGATTTAATTTTGAGACTTTGATTTCTAAAAGTCTGGTGCCGAACTCTCTGCCTTCCTACCCCATCTAGTATATTTAACACTTTTTAAGCTGATGAGAGTTTAACTGTGTCAACATGAGGCACTTCTGCTCTTCTCTTTAAAGTAGGGCAAGGTCTGTGGGGAGGAATAATACCTGTTATTAGACAGTCTGATATTGTTGGAGAAAAAGCAGACAAGTTTGTTGAAGCACAAACCCTTATTCAGACCCAACAAAAACAAACATCTTTTGAATCTAAATACGGACTGAAAACATTGAGTCCAAACTGCCTAGAAGAAAAGTTGGCTGTTATCTGAGAGAATATTAGCTGACGGATAGTTGATAGGTGATCATTTGTGAGAAACAGAAAACAGGATGGCAATGTATTGCCTGTGGAGCAAGAAGGGGCAAACCTGGAAGGCAGAGAAAATTACAGAATGTCATAAAGCCATATCGCTGTTGAGTCCATTGGTTTTTGCATCCAGTATTTTGTAGCTAAATCTAGGCACCAAACTGGCACTGTTTCTGCTCCCTGGATTACTTCATTCCTTTGCCTAAAGAACTTCAGTCTTTCATTTCCCAAGAAATTGAATTCCTTAGACTTTTGTGTCTCCCACTGCCTTGTTTAGGCTGGATGTAATCACTTTTATTCTATTCTACTAGCTAAAGCTATATTACTGCACAAAACAGAATGAAGCTTTCACCTACACAGACAGATGCCATGGTGGGGCTTTCCTAAACTAGTAGGAAGTTTTTTTATAGTCTATCAGTACTGTATGTACTACCTAATTTTACTTAATGTAAAATATAAATTCAATTCTTGAATCTGCAGATAGTTTACAGTAGTGATTTCTGTCTTTCAAGTGGTGATTACCCTGTGGTGTCCTGTATCAGCAAGGATATTCTCAGGCAGTTTCCAATTTACAAGGTTAAAGCTGTTTAGACATCAGCCTGGGGGGGATGAAGATATCCTTTCCTGTCAAGAACAGCTCAGAAGCGCTTAGGAAAGAAAATCTTATGAGCACATGCTGAGATAAGTGGGGACAGATTTTTACTGAATAAACATAGCCATATGCATGCTTAGCCCATCCACTTGAATCCAATAAGCGCACAAGTCCAAACTTTCTCCTTTAACATACCCTTCAGTATGCTCACCACCCATGCCCCAGGCCATAATTTTGAGTCCACCTACATTCACATTAACTCTCAATGTAGTATGGCAGACATGAAGCTGTACAACGAAACAGCTGGTGTTGAAGACCAGACATCCATAATGTGTTTATATTAGGGAAATTAATTCTGAAAGTATTTTGACCCCATGGGGTGAATGCCTGTCGGTTGGAGTTCATTAGATGTGGTCTCGAGGTGAGCCTCGTGGCTAAATTGCATTTCAAAGAAGTCAAATTTACCTGCCCTGATGATGGTATAAAGCAAAGCATGATCTGTAGGAATGGTTTAAACTAGCTTGGAAGGGGGAAAGGGATAAAACCAGGATGGCCAGTGATGTGTGATGGGGTGGTGTGCCAAAACTTGAGGAAAGGAGCACTAATGGGATCCCTCAATTCGCCTCACCAGGGGTTGGCTACAATGTACCACACCCTGAAATGTTTCTACACCAATGCACACAGCATGAGAACAAACAAGGAGCTCGAAGCTTTGGCCTAGTCCAGAAATTTGACACCACTGACATAAGTGAAACCTGGTGGGATGAGTCCTGTCACTGGAGTACACTGTCGGATGTTTACAGGCTCTTCAGGAGGGATAGGCAAGGCAGAAGAGAGCTGGCATTGTATGTAATAGAAGGGTTAGAATGTATGGAGCTCACAGCTGGCAATGGCAAAGTTGGGAGCCTTGGGGCAAGAATTAAGGGGCAAACAAATAATGCAGATGTCACTGTGGGAGTCTGCTATAGACCTCCCAGCCAGGACAATGACACTGACAAATTATTCTTCGAGAAACTAAGAGACACTTCCAAATAACTGTCCTTGTCCTTAGGGGGGACTTCAGCTTGCCAGAAATTAACTGGGAGCACCACACAGCTGGTACAACCCAAGCCAGGAGATTCCTAAAAATCCTGAATGACAACTTTATGATACATGTCTTAAGGGAGCTGACTCACAAAAATGCCCTCCTTGATCTGCTGCCTGTCAACAGAGTGGATCTTGTGAGCAAAGTGGAGATTGTGGCTGTCTCGGCCACAGTGAACACAAAGTGATAAAGTTTAAAATCTCTGTTGACAGGAAGGAAAGTGCCAGCAAAACCTCAACTCTGGACAACAGGAGATCAGACTTCAGGTTGCTCAGGGAATTACTTAGTAAGGTCCCCTGGGATGTTCTTGCAGGTGCTGGGGTCCATCATTGCTGGTCCCTTTTCAAACATCACCTCCTAAATGTTGGAAGTCAAGCAAGCAAGAAAGAAGACTGGCTTGGCTGAACAGGGGTCTTCTCTTCAAGAAAAGGCAGAAAAGTGCATGCCAGTGGAAGCAAGGTCAAGTGACATGGGAAGAATAGAGAGATGCTGCTTGCCACTCTAGGGAAAAAATTCATGCCAAAGCTCAGCTGGAGCTGAAGCCAGTCAGAAATGTGGGAGAACAATAAAAGTGTTTTTTCAAATATACTAGTGGCAATAGGCCAGTTGCAGGATGAGGATGGTCACATCACAAACAGGGACAGAGACAAGGCAGAAGTGTTTAATGCTTTCTTTGCCTTTGTCTTCAATGTGGATGATGGACCAAGGGAGTCTCAGTGCCCTGAGTTGGAGGACCATGACTGTGAGAATGATCAACTCCCAGTCAACCCTGAAATTATGCAGGATCTGCTGCTCTGGCTCCATGGGGCCTGATGGGCTTCATCCCAGAACCCTCAAAGAGCTAGCTGATGTCATCACAAAACCTCTCCTGATTTTTTTTGAGGCCTTGCGAATCTGGTCTTGGAAATTCCAAAATTTTGGAGCCTGAGTTGACTACAAAAGAGCTTTCATCATAGAGCATTATTCTTTTTGATATAGTACCCAATCTATATCCATCTGTTTGACCAGCTTAAAGATTTTTTTAGTCATAGAGTCACATTTTTATTAGTGCAAACACAAAATTAAGTTTTTCAGCATCCCTTTTTCCCAGTATGTTCTTCATGTATTTAAATAGCTATATTGCCTTTCTTGTGCTTCACAGTGTTACTGCATCTCTGGGAATCGAAGGCAACATGAGAATGGAAAACAGCTAACAACTGCTAAATGGTGACAGAACTGAAAAGAAAGTGTTGTTCAGACAAATCAATACAGAATAATTATGTTTTGAAAATTGAAATAACTTTTAAAAAAATATGAAAACTGCCAACCCAAGCCAAAACAAAACAGTTATCCAAACATGTCTGAGAAGTTTTTATAAAAAACACAAGTTGCTTATTTTAATGATTGAAGCGGAAGATTTCATTAACAAAATGGACATTTAATTATGGATATTTCAAATGGTACAATGTGCAAGATGCAAAACTATTAAAACTCATTAGTAGGGTACAGCCATTTTATATACTTTTAAACTGTAGCCTAAATTGATTGTGCCTTTTTCTCTGTAAACCAGCTGTCTGTTCTTTATTAAGGCATCTGCCAGTTCTTCATAGAAAAAGATATTAAAAATGAGTGCAGAACAGCTTTTAACTCAGAACCTTGCAAAGATATTATTATAAAGGAATATAGAAGAAGAAAAGAAAATGTAAATCGGATAACTATAAAAAACAAAACCACACGCAATCTGCATTACATTTAATCTGGTTTATGGCAACTAATTTTATGAGCTTTCAGATGAGTCATTAATCTTGAGATATTTTGTTTTACTAACAAAAATATTTTCTTCCACTTTTGCTTCATAACAATAAGAATGATAATGTGAAAATATTAACCCTTCACTCTCCAATAGGAATTTAAAATTTAATTATAATGGGTTATTTTATTCTTTGTAGTAAGCCTGAAAACAAAGCCTTGCACCTCTCAACCTTCATTAGAAAGGATTATTGGGATTTTTAAGAACATTGGTTCTCCTAGATTCAAAATTAAGAACATGTATCTGGTTTTGGTTCTCCCAGCAATCAAAACTAAGTAATAAGTAAAAAAACCTAAGTAAAATAAGTAATTCCAATATTTGTAATCTCATTAAAATTCCTCTCTGCCCTTTCTTTACTAAGGAGGAGAAATGATGGTGGCGTGACCCAATTTAAATTTGAAAGGTAAGTGTAAGAAGCCAAACATTTGTCTGGCAAACTGTGACATTTTGTGCTAATCCTTTTCCTGTTAAGTGGTGGACACCTGCTCAGTAACATAACACTTTAATAAGAATATTTTTGAGAAGATCAGGTCCATTCCCATCCGGAACAATGCCTTGACACTGGTCAAAAGGCTATCCATACAGTCAGGGACCACACAGCCCAATCATGTTTTGTCTCTGAAAAGTTCACCCCTGCTTTGTTCAGTAACACAAAGCCTCTGGGTCTGTTGAGAAATACTGAAGAGGAAGGTAGGTGAGGGAATGGCCACATGAGCAACTATTAGAAGGCTCGAGCTCCTCTGTTGTGGAAAACAAATGCCAGGCCATGTCTGGCTCCTCACCAGGCTGGATTCATCAATGGGCTAACATCCCAGCTGGGCCTTGGTGCTCCTCTGACCCAAAGCAAAATGTTAATACACAGCCCCCAACCCCGCACCCGCTACTCCTCTGGGTTAGGGTATGAAGATCTGCAAAGACAGTGTTGGATTGTAGTCACAACAATCCCAGCCATATTCCAAAGAGTTGCTCTGCACCTCTCAGCTTATTTAGTGTCTCAGAAAAAAAGATGGTAATTGTGTTGCTCAAGCCATTTCAGAAACTGCACTGGACAAATCCAAACTAATGAATTTTACACTAGAGAACAAGTCCAATAAAAAAAAATACTACACTTTGTGAGTAACTGAAAGAATAAGGAGTTATAAAAAGCATAATAGGTCTTTCTCACGTATAATTTCTGCAATTACATTTACCTAAAAGTCTTTTACTTAAAAAAAAAAAGGAAAACCAACCATTCTAAATATTAAATTAAAAAAAGGTTCATATTGTACAAATAATACACATTAAGAAAATTATCATCAAAGGCTGATAACAACTGCCAGTGGATTGCTGGAAGGTAAAGAGAAATGTACCATTATAGCTCTAAGATCCAGGAAAAGAAGAAAAAGACTATTTAAATTTTGTTTATGTTGACAGTTTCATTAATTTTTTAGCTGAATATATACATTTTGATTGAAATTTCTATTGAACAGGAATTTTAATTTGCCCATATTGACTTTTCTGATTAATAAAAAGTCCTTTAGAGAGAACTCATTGTGTTCTTTCATTTCACATATTTGTCTGGTTTTGCTGAGCTCTAATAACTGCATTATAAGCAAACAAATAAAAAATCTTCAAGCAAATCAATACCACCATGCATATCTTTCCTCTTTTTATTTCTTTAGGACTGAAATATTATTGTTTTCCCCTGAAAAAATGTTGCAGTTCCACTGCCAGTTAATCCTCTGAAACAACTGTACATGAAATTAAAATCACATTCACACAAGAAATTGAATATGTATTTTCATTGCTACTTTTCACATATAATTAACCAAAAAAGAATACAATTTTCACACAATGGATGCACAAGGCTGAATAAAACAGGAAGCATAAAATCAGTCCAGTTCAATTTTTATGTTCACTGATTTTTTTTTCATATTGTCAGATATGTGATATTGCCAAAATTAAATTTATATCTCTTAAGAGGAATAGAAGTAAGGAGAAAAGAACCTGTTTAAATCATTTATCATGCAACATTATCTTCCAAGATTCATCATTTAAGGATACCAGGGATTTCTTTAGCAGGGAGAGGGGGCTAATTTAAAATATTAATGAGTGAATGACATTTCTTTAATTTTAAGATTGAAAAAAAAGCATTCAGTGTTTTAGTATCTATAGGTTTTAGGTTAAATCAGCTTTGAAGTTCTCTGAGTCTTGCTATTTCCTAATGGGATTTGAAAATTCAATGAGACTTGAATTTTGTCAGTCCTGCTCTGGCTGCAACTGGGAAACAAAACTCTGTGGAGAGTAAAGGATTGTGATGAACAATCCGTCCTGCATTTCTGTAGGCCCAGCCTTAGCATAACTGGGCACAAACAGTGTGGGAACACTGAACTGTTTTGATAACGGACCTTCTGGTTTGAAACACAGAGACTCCTGTGCCAAAATAAGGGAGGAGTCCCAGAAGGTAAACAATGATTTCACACTGTGTGGACACCTATAGCAATCCAATAAAGTGTGTGATAGTAATGCATGTTTAGTACATAGATCCAATAGCTTGAGAGTGACCACAATCTGCGTGTATTGTAAGTGTATAAAAAGGGCAGTTTATGTAAATAAAGTAGAACACTGTTGATCACATTGGTCGTAAACAGATTTTGTTCTGAGCCCCTCCGTCTACAAAGCTCAATATGAATGAGATTATGGCTCCACTTGCAAAGAGGCAACAGTCCCATTTCTTGTACTAAAATCCTCTTCCAGGGTCAACAATGCCAAAAATAATTTTAAAACTTGATTTTGATTTAGTATCTAAGATTGCAATCCACCAAGTTTTATTCTCTGCATAATTGATTGAATGCTTGCTCAAGTCAATGGTTAATTTAAGCTTGAAGCAAGCCAGGACCTAGGTCTTCAGCCCATGGATCTGATGTTCCTCTGCCTTACCCTTGGGCAGATCAAAAATTATTCCTGCCAATAGAAGCAACTTACTGTGAGCAAGCAGTGGATCAAATTCCAGACTACCAAACCCCACAAATAAGTAAACCAGTTGTGTTGTAAAATATATACTTGACCTTGAAACTTGAAAAGAAAAATCAAATCTGAATGACAATCTATTATATACTCACATTTTGAAGGACTGTCCTCCTATCAGGGTGGCTGGAATAAATTATTCAAATATGGTACAATGCAAAACTTTTATAAACTTTGCATTGAAAAGAAGTATGCTCTTATATGCTAATCTATCAAGTGAGATTAAGAGATCAAGAGAGATTAAACAGCATTGCTGTTCTCTTAAGGTGCTCCTGCACAGTTAATGGCACTGCCCTGAGAATTTTTTTACAAGAACTGTCATATATAATGTGTGATGGACCTAAGCTCTGCAGATATTCTCCCTTTCCAAATTTGAGCCTGCACAGGAAGGCTGAACTGAACTTTACCATACACATGCTCCTTTCTTTTTCACGCTACTGGGTCCTGGTGCTACAGAGGTGCAGTATTTGTGTTTGTATTTATTGTGTATTGTTTATATTATGACAGTGGCATCTTGACAGGTTTTTCATCGGCGATCTTCCTCCCCTCTGAGAGACAATGCAGGAGTGAGGTGCCTTCCTCTCCAGCAGTTGCTTTGGACTTAGTTGCGGTACAGTGCTGGGCCACTTACTGGTGTGCACACTGCCTGTAGCACAGGACAGAGGTAAGACTGAAAAAACGCTGGAAATTTTTAGAGCTCTGATGGGGACAGACCCCACTCTCTCCAGTGCAGGAACTGTCTCTGCATTGAGCCAGCCCTTGCGAATCTCCCACAGAGCTGAGTCCTCATTGGTAACAGGGTACTTCAGGTGCAGTCTGCTCATGGGCAAAAAAAAAGGAAACTTTTGAAAGTGAAAAATCTCATGGAGCAAAAAGTGCAACTGTGTTGATAAGATATGCTTTTACCGCAGGGTATTGGAAAACTCAGTCTGAGGAAAGGAAATAAGTAAGTACCTTTATACTGAGTAGTATGTCAGGAATTGAAGTAGATGAATAGACCACTCAGTTCCCAGCTCTCTGTCCCTTCTATCCCAAATACAGGGCATAGAGGTTAACAATTTTGTGTAAGAAACCACGACTAATCCTCTGTGAGACTCCTGAGATCCAAGGGGAAGGAGCAAAGATAAAGTCCAGTGAAGAGCATATTATTTGGAGTGTCAAGGCTGAGTGTAGCTTTAATGCTTCCTTTGTTTTATAATAAGAATCTTGTATTTTTATGATTCCTTCTCTGACAAGGGAAAAATAACAAGCCAATAATCTAAGTGTTTAATAACAGAAATTTGGCCTGCTTTACAGCTATATCCATCTGCAAGGACTGTTTTGACTAATGAAATTTATTTTAGGCTGAATCCCAAAATTTTAATTTATATTGTGTCCTTTTTTTTCTGATCTTATCAAATCATCTCATTACTTTCTGGAACAATCAAGCTTTGACATATTTTTTAAGTGAAATCCTTATTAGGAAGGCAATTAAATGTGCATTTTGGTAAGTGGTCTGGTGGCCAATGATGTAAGTTTTAGAATTGAATAGATAGCGCACAGGTTTGGGGCATTTTGTTTGTTTATTTTTTTAAATATCTAGTTTATTTCTTATCATAGAGGCACCATGAAGAAAACCTAGTGAGGAGCTAGACAACCATCCTTGTTTGATGTTGAATACTCTGTGTCTCTTTTGACTGAATTAAACAGTTGTTATGTTTTAACACTTAAACTCACAATATTTTGTTGCTGATAGTATAAGACCATTTTTCACTTACTTTTCTTGCTCTGCTAACAAGTAAATCTGTTTTTTTACTCACACAGAATCTTTTAGCTTTTAATTAAAATTATAACAAAGCATATATAAGTAACTAAACGTCCTTAAACTATTTAAAAATATTTAAGAATTGAAAAATAATAAATGGATAATGGAGAAAGAATCAAAGCTCTAATATCCTCATAAGAAGAAATTAAAATTATTTATAATTTATTCAGATTAATTTTAGTTCCATTTAACCTTGTAAGTTATTTCTTAGTTATACACCTGCGAGTAGTTTTGCTAATATCAGAAATAGTGTCAGCTAACTAGAGGACCGTGGAAAGAAAGTGGGTTAATGCCATGCAAAGATCTGGAAACTCCACACAATCGTGCAAATCATTGTTTCTACAGGGTTAGTTATTCTAAAATATATAGTGAATGCAAATAAGAAGCAGATTGTTTTTTAAAAAATATCTTCTAAGCTATTTTTAATTTGTGCCTCTCAAGTAAAATGCAAAGAACAAGAATTTCTTCATATAATGTTCCATGAAAATTTATTTTATTGTGTCTGTTTCTTGAGTTTAAAGTGATTGAGAAAATTTCTACCTGAAAGTGACTTCTGATGTTAAATATTTTTCATCCACTGTAGATATTTCAGCTACAAAGAGGTTGCTCAAAACAGTCAACTATTTTGAAAAAGGAGCAATGTACTTAAAAGGAAAAATGTTCTTTTGATGCACATTCATCATAATAAAGTCAGCCACAATTCTAGTGCACTCTTGTTTTTGGATACCAAAATCAGCTATCACAAACAGAGAGTTAGAATGGAAATAGGGTACTGAAGTGTTTCATTGTGCGTCGTTCTTGTTCCTACAACAATAGAATAAATTTTGTCTCCCTTAAAAGGTGATCAGCAGTGTCTATAGGAATCCCCTTGTAGTTCTGAGAGGTCATAACATAGGGCAATGTTAGTTTGTCCTTTTTCTAATGTTACTTGTCTCCACTGGTAACGCAATGCACAGCTGATCATTCTAATAACTCTTTTAGCTGCTTTTTTCCAGCAGTTGTTTATAGTGTAGATATTTGGGGAATACATATTTTACTTGTTTTCTTTTATGAAGTATTGCTCCCATTTGTTACTTTCATCTTTCCAAGTGCTTTATGAGGAACATTGTCCATCACACGTGTTTAAACCCATGTTTATGCAACTCAGAATGTTAACTGGTAATTAGTATTGCCAGAAAAAAATTCTGATAGTGTGTTTTTTCCACAGATTGTGTCAGTGCATCAACATCAAAGTGTATTGGGAGAAAGGGACAGCGGCAGCTTTCTCTGCCAAGAGGGATTTTGTCTAGTTCACTGTCCAGCTGCTGACTAATGAAGGCTAAGAAGCCCTAATCCAGTGGCAATTAGGTCCTCAGCCTTCTGACTTCTCTGCCATCCAGGATCCTGGAATCCCAAGGATCCTGATCTCAGATTCTAGTTGTGTTTAGCAAATAGACCATTATGGAGTTGGGACTTGAAAACCAAGAAGGTCAAAAATTTTCTTCCTTAGGTGAGATGGGCACAAGGAAAGGGAAAGTTGCATTCGCAGTAATTCAGCTTCATGAGAAACTTGGCAGGTATTCTGCTGTATGCTGAACGATACTGTTCATGGAAAAAGCCACAAATCTCTAAAGCTTCCCATTACAATCTAATTTTGACAATATTTCCTTTTTTTGTTTCTTTTTTTCTTTTTTTTTTTTTATTTTTTTAGTTTTTGTATGTTCTGGACATTTAAAAATTTCTAGAGCACATCAAATAAGCTCATTGTTAAAAATGCAGTCACACCACTTTTGATATTTTTTAAGAAATATGATGTTTCTGTCATTTTTGCATCCTTTCAAATTACTTATGCACTTTCTTCTCTTGCCCTCTTATTAGAAGCAGCAAGCTTCTTATTCTCAAAATATGTTAAGTAACACTGTAACATGTTCCTTCTTTCATACTCTCATTTTTTAAAATTGTGTCTTGTGTCAGCTGATGAATTCATGGCTTGGCTTCGCAAATGAAGATTTCGAAGGGCTCTACCCACGCTTGCTGCAGGCTCGTTGATGACTGAAAAGGCCAATGGGCAATAGACAAGTCTGGTTGCAAAAGGCAGAGCAGAGAGACTCCCCAGGTGGTATTGACTGGACATGATTCTTCCTGCATTGTCTTTTCTCCTCGAGAGTGATCCTGTGTGTGTTCTCAAAGGAGGCAGCAGCATTATAGATGGTTTTTCTCCAGGCCTCCCGACTGGAGGCCAGAGCAGACCAGTGATGATGGTCAATATGACCAAGGCTGAGATGTTGTTTCAGGGAGTCCTTGTATCTCCTTTTTGGGGCTCCTCTCTTCCGACAGCCGGTGGCGAGTTCACCGTAGAGCCCGATCTTAGGGAGGCACTGGTCCTTCATCCTGGAGACGTGCCCTGCTCAACGCAGCTGTGTTCTCAGCAGCATGGCCTCGATACTTGTGACTGCAGCCTGTTCAAGAACAGAC
>VYXB01002870.1:40571-56368 GCA_013397135.1 Pachyramphus minor | reverse complement strand
GGTAAGCCATTCACACTCTACTCTACTCCCCACCAGCCACCCATACTCACCTATATTCTCTCTTGCTTTAAGCACCCTACCAAGATAATGGAATACTGAAACAAAGTATTCCTGAAGAGTAGCCACAGGGGAACCAAAACAAACCGTTCCTGGACAGATGCCAGGGGAGAGCCAGGTACAGCATGTTATCACCTTGGTGCAACAATGTCAGAAAAGAAGCGATCCCAGACACGCCCCCGGGCAGGGCCGGCACGTAGATAAGATGTCCCTGCACAGCCCTGTTTGAGCTTGAATGAACCTCCCTGCCCCTGGAAAAAAACAAAAAAGCAGAAAAACAAACAAACAAAAAAAGCACACACAAAAAAACCCCCAAATGCAAACAAACAAACAAAAAAACCACCCAAAAACCCCCACACACCACAAACCCAACCTCCACCCACTATGCCACCACTGGACTGCCCCCCCACCGCCAGCTTTCTCCCCTGGACTGTTCCTCTTCTCCTCCCCCAATTGGACTGTCAAACCTCCGTCTGTTCGCTCCAAAGCTCTCTCCGAAGTTCTCCTGATGCCTCCCGGGAAGTCCATGCCACACAGACGGGCTTCCGTGGTGCCACATGGAGCTGATGAATTAACTATGGTGTTTTCATATTAGAATTTCTTTTTGTCTGGTGATTGAAGGTTGAGCTTCAGCTTTTGCATCACTTTTTCTTTTTTTTCTTTTTTTTTTTTTTTGCATGCATGCGTGCGTGTATAACAGTTTACACTTTTTTTTCCCTGGGCAGCTCTGTGTTTGTGCTCCAGGGTTTCTTATCTCAGGCGTTTGACTGCTCTGTGATCAAGATTAGCTGCATAAAACATAAATATCTCATTTTCAGGCTGTTATCAGTAATGAATTATGTAAAATGGAGATTAGACTACTGCCTTCAGTGTTTGTGCTTTGCAGTAGAAGGTAGAAGTCTAAAAGATGAAAGTAACCTTGGGGACATCTGTATGTATATAAAACAATCTGACCCTATGACACTCTGAAGCTTGAATCTTTTAATGCGAAAAATCAGACCAACTCCAGAGAAAGAAAGGAAGCCAACAAGAAATTGAAGAAATTTTGACATGAATTAAAGATATGCCTTTGAACTGAAAACCAAGTATTTGCATCTCTTTCATAATATTTAAAATAGACTTTGTTAGATATTACTTACAGGTTTTATAGAATTAATGAATTAATTCTTCTCTTTTACGGTGGCAAAAAAAAGTATCAATGTACACGTTTACAAATCCAGGAGAACAGGGTAAGTGTATTGCTAGTCTTAAGTTTGTTTTCAGTATTTCAGAGAGTGGAGAAAACTGATATAGCATGAAAATGAAGCTCTGAAAAGTCTTTTATTTATTTTCCTTTATAGAAATGCTCTTCTTTTTTTCTTTTTTATATGGAACATGCTGTGAAACACACTTTTGATAGGAACCTTCTCTTCCTATAACAAAGAACTTCTCTGCTGCTGTTTCTTGTAATTTTCCAGAAGGAAATGGAGTGTTTTAGGAGGAATGGGTTAAAAGACTGTCAAGGTGGAACGTAAAACATTCAAGTGACCTTGCAGCTGGGAATAACTCTTGACAAGCCTGTGTGAATAGCAGGCCTGTGATCTTCTAGCATGGACTGCTCAGGGATTGCTTCAGGGATCCCTTGGTTAGAGACCTAATGGAAATAAATTTACTCTTTGCATTCTAGACATGAGTTTGTGGTTGTTCCAGATGCCTGCCTGTGTTGACTCACATGTTTGAAGTAGTTGCCAGGATATGGGAATAACCATGTCATACCTGGTGAAAAAGTTGGGGTCTGGGGAGGCTGTGACAGACAACACTTGGTTCTCTGGGGGTTCCTCCTCACCCACTTTCTATTTTTGAGAAACACTATAAGAAACAACAAACAATTGTCAGATATATGGCTTTGCTTTGGCAGTGGGCAAATCAGTTCCTCTGGTTTCTTCCAGCTGTTGCTGACAGTGCTTTGCTTTATCAAAGGCACAGCCAGAGCAAATAGATGTAATTCTTTTAAAGTCTTGAACTTATATTTGTAGCAGCTAAACATCTGCCTCCCATGTCCTACTTGATTTTTGAGGTAAGAACAGTCTCATGCTTTGTAAAAATGTGTTCTGTCTTTAAAGCCATGTTGGGATAAGAACTCATCTCTTCATCCTCTTCTTCATCCTCAAGCTCTGACCATCCACAAGTCCCGGACAAAATATCTATTCAATCAAATGTACATCCCTGCAGTATGAACTCAGCCTCTATGTGGTCTGTTGCCTTGATCCTGTGCTGAAGTACCATCACCTAGTATGGTTATCCATTTGGAATGACATAAACATTTTCATGAAGTGCAAGTTTGTCTTCCAGAAGGCATATAGTTATGTATAGCTATATTCTCTCCATATATGGTTTCAGAAGAATTCTGACTGATTTTTTACCCCTCTACCTCACTTTTTCCCTTCTATCTTATTAGATTGTGTTTTTTGTCATCTTACACATTTGCTGGCAACTGCATTTAGAATAACAGATTAATATTTTTAAAAAGGATAAAACAATAATGATGCTAACATATAAATTTACTTCCAGATAGGTCCTTTCAACCACTATTATCACCAAGAATTACAATTTTTTTCTCTTATTTGATACAATGACATTCAGGTCTTCTGCCCTGTCTGGAGTCTTAAATACTGGGTTCAAGTGTTGAAGGGCTGAAAGGAGTGGTGGCTGGGGGTAATGCTCTGGTGTGGTGAACAAGGCCTCCTACGTAACTAAAAGTCAGAAATGAGAAGATATTACTGGGATCAAGTCACACAGTGTAACACGGCAGCTTCAACCAAGGTCCAAGACATGCCCAGAGGCCTGCAAAAGGCACCTTGGCTTTCTCACTGCAGAGTATGATGAAACACTCCTGGATTAAAGGGGTACAGAGACATTTCCCAGAGAGGTTTGCATTACACTTCTCAAATGTGTAGCACAGGTACCACAACAGTAGCTAAATTCTGTGTCCAGTAATGTGATTGTAACTGATGGAAGAATTTACACTGGATTTACAGCCCTTAAGACCTTACAGGCAAGTTTCTATCGGCCTATAAATCTACCTGTGGCAGGCGGACTATAAGTCCCTAAACAGGACATCTACAGTATGCTTGTGTTGGCTCCCAAAGTAATTATTCTGCAGGGATGAGAAAGAACAGGTTCCCTTAGGCTGCAGATTGCCTGCAATGGCAAGGATAAGGCTGGCACAGGTGAACCAGCACTGCAAAAGAGGTGATTTGTATTTATTACAAGGTTTGTACAGACTTGTCTCCTTAGAACAAGAAGTAGACTGAGAAAGTCTTTGTGCTTTTTTTCTAGCTTGTCTTTAATGGAGAAGATCTATCATTCTTTGCTCATGCTGAAATTCAAGTCAGCTTTCTGTTACACTGCTAGATACTGAAGATAATGATAACAAATGATCATCAGTGAATTTTTATTCTTGAAAACAGAGGGGCAACTTATATGTCTGTTATTGTCCATCACAGCCTTTAAAGTTTCAGGAAAAACAAAATAAAGCAATTATCACCAATAGCAATGACCTTAAACTAAACAGAAAGCTTAATTACTTTAACAGCTCTAAGTTCATATTAACTATGGGATGATTATAATTTTATACGATTTAGAATTTAGAACAATCAAGTTACCTGAAATAACAAGCGTCTATAAGCTTTTCAATTTTAAACATAAATGTATAAAAATATAATATTTCCTGCCTTACCAAGCTGGGCATTCCACAATAGGTTTTATATGTTTTAGGATAGCACATCTTCCAGGTCCCAGATCAGAAGTTATATTCAAGTATGTCAAGGTCTTGCCATCAGCTGTATGTCCTTTATGCGCTGTTTCAAAAAATATCTCAGAAAGCATGAGGTGGAGAGACTATTACAAAACCCATTTGTCCATGACAAGCAGGAAATGAAACAACCTCTGTCTTAACATATGTCAAGTCGTTTAGTCTTGCTCCTGACACAACTGCATCCAAGGTGGTTCTACAGTGTGTGAAGTGAAAAGGGATAAAGGGACATATTATCTCTCACCAGAGTGCAAGGGAAGTGTTAGCTTGTATTCGGTTTTATTTTGTGACCCTTTTTTTAAAGTATTAATCTTATTTGTAAAAATTCTTGTTTTATAAAACCAAGAATTAAAATAGAGTTTTGTAAAATATTGTGTTGAAAGAAAAGTTAATAAACAATTATTTCTCTGTAGGTGTAAAGCTATAGCAAAAACACAGCCTGAAAATAAACACCACAGCACAGAATACTTCCTTTGCTTACTACAAGCTAGCCTACAGTGTTGAGAATAAAAGGAAATAACTTTTAAAACTTAGTAGCCATTCTGATAACTGTGATATCAAAGACTAAAGCAGTATGTTGAAAAGTATATGACAGCTTCAGTGATTCTGATAAAATTTCAGACTTGTCAACAAATTTACACTTAACACATTGATATCAACACTTACGTTACTATGTTGTGTGATTATATGAAGTGCTTTAAATGGGACTTCAACAGTACCATTATGGACAGTCTGAAGCCTCCTTGTTCCGGACCTCCTCTTTCCATTTGCTGTATCTCACACTTTGAGTTCCAGGAGGTAATATCAGGATATACTAGCCCTATTTCACCTCTGTTCATAGTTTTCCCTTCCAAGCCTAGGAATTTACTTCTGCACTACAAAATGCTGGGAGGTAAGGTTCTACCTGGCAAAGTCTGGAGCAATCTGTTGAGATTACCAGAGTATTAAATCTAGACCTGCATGTTTTGCTCTACCACTAAACAAAGCTAGCAGTACCTCAGCCTGGATGAGTGTTTTGTTGCTGGATTTAATGAAGACAGGATTTCAAACACGACCCAAATGTTGCCCCAGTTTATACTGGTCCCATAGTTTCAGGGTTTTCTTATCCCTGGCTGTTAGCAGAATAAGGTAGTGTCAACTGTAACACTGGATTGAGATAGAAAGGACCAATTTAGTTCCAATTACTTGTCCTTGATCTGTCTGTGATCATCCATACCAAGATTCTTTCAAAAGTTCAGGGCATTCTTAAGTAGAAACAAAAAGTTAAGAGTCAGGAACAAACATGCATCTTAAATGTATAATTCTACTAGACACCATCAACTGATCTACCACCTTGCTATTAGCAAAACTAAGTGATCCTACTCCCAACTCTTCTTCCTCCATTAGGGGAAGAATGGGAGAGATGAGATGTAAGAAAGGAAGGATGAGAATATCCTTCAGGAGAGCAAACCCTCTGATCAGGTCAGCTGCTCAGGCAACTGCAACCCTAGAAATAACATGATTGAAAGAAATTGTCTTTAAATATTTCCTTCTATAATCCAATATATTTTATCCACCTCTTTAAGGTTATCAATATATATACACACATATATATATACACACACATATACACCTCTTAATAAATAATTTCATTTACGTTACTTCTCATGAAAATTTTATTTGTGTTGTCACGGCCTTAGAAATTCTTTACAAAAATCTTTGATTTCAAAAAAGCTAAACCTTACACATCTGGTAAATATTAAAATATGTTGATTGTCACTGATCAAGAAGATTTCCTCAACCATTCTAAACACCTTCTAGTCCAGAAAATTGCTTCATTACCTAGTTCCCTTGCCCTACTAGTCTCTTAAAAAACAAATGCATTCTTCTTTAATAAAGAAAATAAATATCTAGTTTTATCTCTATTAAGTCAAAGATTCAAAGACTGACGAGGTTCTGGCTTTTTTTCTCTTTTTATAGAAAAAGCTGAAATGTGGAAATAACATTATTTAAATTACTGATCATTGGAAAAATCATGAAAAATGCATTCTAGTTTTACCTGTGTTCTGGAAATACTCAGCTTCTTCCTAGACCAGTTTGTCAACTATTGTAAACGTGTCCAGATCCACTTAAACCATTTTGTGTTCCTGAAGGATCTGTCCCAAAAAATGTATCTGAGAACCAGCTCAATTCTAGCTGTCTTCAGTGAAGACAATTCTNAAAAAATGTATCTGAGAACCAGCTCAATTCTAGCTGTCATGACCTGTCTTCAGTGAAAAGACTTACGGAAAGTATTTTGTCATGACAATTTTTTGAGTTTTTCTTTTATCCTGAGAAAGACAACCTACAACTTAAAATCTTCAAACAAAACATATACTCTCATTCAAATTAATCTAACAACAACAACAAAAAGTGCTATTTGCAAATACAAGTGAATGAACAAAATTGAAGAAATGTCTGGTAATTGTTTTTTTGAATTAAAAGACTGTGTTCTTTGTATTTGAATGAGAAGCAGAAAATTGCAAACATTGTTTTCAGAATAGAAGATATTCTCTTTATTGTCTGGAGAATGCCTATCAGAGAACAATAAATTTCACTCACAGAGATCTTTTGGCACTCATATCAAAAAAAAGAAAATCAAAAAACAAAACCAAACCAACAGTAAAACAAAAACCTAATTAGAAAATAGACTTCTTTTCTATAGCTACATTGTCTCTAGCTTTGAGGTTTCATGTATGTTTGCTGCATTCTGAAAAGAAAAATAAAAGCAAATAATAAAAAAAAGCTTTGTAAATAACATTGAAACACCCACAATTAAATGCATACACTGCTGAAAGTCTAGAGATTACAAAAACTGTTCTGCAAAACTGTCGAAGTATTCTATGGAAAATAATCAGTCATGATTAGTTTTCTCTTTGCAATCATTATCTTTAGGTAAAGAAATCTGGAACTTAATGAGCTCTTGAAACCAGACTTTTGTCTCCAGTTAAATTTCTATTAACTTCGATAGAGCTGCCTGATAATGGCAACTGGTCTGTGTACATTTGATTATCTGTGTAGAGCTGCATAATGTTGTCAAAAGTCAAAATCATCACATTTTTATTAGTCAGAAAATTGGGGGCTGAGATATTCTGTATAGTAGAATAATCTAAAACAGAAAGAGTGCCTCTGTGTTTGAGGTGCTCTGATTTAGAAAGGCATAGTCTTGTCTATCCAGGCTTGTGATCACTTAGCAAGTTGTTCCAGACCAGAAAATATTGAAAATACACATAAAAAACTTATTACCTGGTCATTCACACCCAGAAACTCAAGGAAACCTAGAATATTTTAGGTTGGAAAGAAGCTCTGGCATTGAATCCATTGGTCAAAACAAACTTCAAAGGTACATCAGGTTGCTCAGGGCTCTGTTCAGTCAAGTACTGAACAATTCAAGGCTAAAGGTTTTGCAGACTCTCTAGGTAACTTGGTTCAGTGTGAAAATTTCTTTTCTGAAATTGTCAGAATTTCCCTTGCTGCAGTTTGTGACTACTTCTTCTTATCCTTTCTCTGTCCCTTTCCAGGAAGAGTCTGTCATCTCTAAAATTGTTCTGTACTCGAAGACAGCAATTAGATTTCCTGTCAGAGTGTTCTTCTTTAGGTTGCACAACTCTAACTCTTTCAGTCTCTTCTCTCATTACACACACCAGTCCTATAGTCACTGTAGTTGACTGTCTCCAGTTTATCTGAGTTGTTCTTGCACAAGGGAGCCCTGAACTGCCCACAGCTCTCCTGTTGTCTTTCACAAGTACTCAGCAGAGGCAATAATCGCTTTTCTCAGCTTGATGATTATACTTCTACTAATACAGCTCAGAATGTGGGCAACCTTCATAACCACAAGGACACATAGCTGACTCATATTCAACTTTTTCTGAATAGCGGCTTGCCAGGCACTTGACCCCACAGCCTGTACAGCTGCATGGGGTTGTACCATTACAGATGCAGGATTTCATATTTCACAGAGTCATAGAATGTACCAAGATGGAAGGGACCCACAGCTATTATTGAGTCCAACTCCTGGCCCTGAACAGGACCATTCCCAAGAATCATACCCTGTGCATCCTCCAAACGCTTCTTGAACTCTGGCAGGCTTGATGCTGTGACCACTTCCTGGGGGATCCTGTTCCAGCACCCAACCACCCTTTGGGTGAAGAATCTAATATCCAGCCTGAACCTGCCCCGACACAACTTCAGGCCATTCCCTCAGGTTCTGTTACTGTTCACCACAGAGAAGAGATCTTCCCCTCTAAAGGAAGTTGTAGACTGCAATGAGGTCTCCCTTCAGTCTCCTTTTCTCCAGGCTAAACAGACCAAATGACCTCAGCCACTCCTCATACAGCTTCCCCTCAAGGCCCTTCATAGGACCATCTTCATAGCCCTCCTGTAGACACTCTCTAAGAGTTTAATATCTTTCTTACATTGTGGTGACCAAAACTGTACACAATATTCAAGGTGAGGCCACACCAGTGCAGAGCAGAGCAGGTCAATCACTTTGCTTGACTGGCTGCCAATGCTTTCATTAGATCTTCATTAGGTTTCCTTCACTCCCTCTCTTAAGCCTAGTTCCAGCTACCTTGAAACCATGCTATGCAGCATATCAGCTGCTTGTTCTAATTTTGTGTGTNAGCTTCCCCTCAAGGCCCTTCATAGGACCATCTTCATAGCCCTCCTGTAGACACTCTCTAAGAGCTTAATATCTTTCTTACATTGTGGTGACCAAAACTGTACACAATATTCAAGGTGAGGCCACACCAGTGCAGAGCAGAGCAGGTCAATCACTTTGCTTGACTGGCTGCCAATGCTTTCATTAGATCTTCATTAGGTTTCCTTCACTCCCTCTCTTAAGCCTAGTTCCAGCTACCTTGAAACCATGCTATGCAGCATATCAGCTGCTTGTTCTAATTTTGTGTGTTCTTCAAACTCACCAAAGGAGGGGTCCATTCCATTGTCCAAGTCCTTGTACAAATAACAACATCAGGACACCCAGCTATTCAAGCTGATAATCTGCCTATAACGTGCAGCTAAGCTAAAGACCTACTACACTTCAGCACATGTCGTCCAGGAGATATCACTCATGTAATTTCACTCATAAAAGGGTTTATCTGTGAACAGCCAGAGTCTGTGGGGAAGGTACCTGCATTGTACCAGGATAAAAAAGTTAAACTTTCACACATTTAATTTTATTTTTTAAAAAAAAGTTTTTTGTGTGCATTTACCATAAAATGAGATTATCTAGTGCCCTGTCCAGTCATCTCTGCTAACCCTTGAAAATGAAACTAGACCAAAACAAAACTGGCCTTTCATGCTTAGGAGAAGGTGTCAGTTTACATGTCAATTCACAAACAAGGCTGTGGCCTGGAGTCACTGAAGAGTTCAGAAGCTATACAACATAGAAGTGCTAAAACTTCTTACATTTCCAATGTTAAATATTTTCTTACATTTCCAGCATTGAGACTCCATAGAGAGTAAAGTAAGAGATCATAATCTTTTAAATAAAACTTTGAGAATTCACAGACAAAAGGGGAACACTTCATCTGGCAGCTTTACCAGACAAAGGGTAATGTTGTCTCTCTTGAGCTTTCTTTTCGAAGTGTTCTCAAGTATATGCAAAATGCAGAGAAGTGAAGTGTAGGAAATTAATTTAGATATTTGGTTAGCAGGTAGTTTTAAGTTATCATAATTTTAAAGGGAAAATATTAATTGAAAAATCATCGTCTTTCTGCTTTCAACTTCCAAAAGGAGTTTCACAATCATCCTGTTTCCCATGGATAAGTATAATGTTTTAATTTTAATTTGGGCAGACAACTTGCAGAAATATGATTTGATTGAACTCTGTTGTGACTGAAGAATTCTTTTGAAGATCCAGCTTACTGTGAATATTGAACTCAAGAGAATAAATAAAAGACGAACATCAATAAGGATGAGGAAACTCAAAGTTAAATAAAATAAGATGTTATAAGATGACCACAGGGTATTTAAATGTGTAACACAGATCTTACAGGGGAGAAAAAAAAGGAATATCATTAATTTAAAACTGCAGAAGATACAGATTCTTGCGGGAGGCAGAAGGAAAATTAGTTGCCTGTTTTAAAAAAGTTTTGTGGCCATGACAGATTTTTGCAGCCGGATCTTACTGTCTTACAGGCACTTCAGAAATCACTTCTGTTTCATTTTCCATTGTACAAATTGTTATTTACAGTGTATTGATAACAACCATAAAATATAAACATAACTAAAAATAACTAAGAACTTTCCACACATCCATAAATTATGGCCCTCATCCCTTTCGATGAACAACAAAATCTGTTTTCAGATTCATTCGGGGAATGAGCTTCTACATGGAGAAAAAACTAAATTACTAACCCCAACTGACTAACAATTTTTTTCTTTTACTGATCCAATTTATTCTAAAATATGGAACAGTGGCCATCGCTGATATTTTATCATTGTAATCATCATTGAGTACCTTAAAAAAAATATACCGAATATCTAGTCAGTCTAATAAATGCAAAAACATTTATGGTTGCCTGCCCTATTCTAGCAATGAACAACGCCTGATGTAGCTGACATTTTTGATGTAAAATTTTGGGGATCCTCACTTAGAATTACTTATAGTGAAACTCTCACTGGAAGTCCCGAAAAGATTTAGTAGATACAGAGGCTACAATCAAAATAATAAAACAATGACCTGCAAAGGATACCTAACACCGTATTTACATAAAAGCACCTTTAGTATCAGAGAGTGGATTTAGGACCATAACACGGCTGCTGGATAGGACTTTTGAGCATATTAGATGTTCTGAGAGAAAAAAAAAATACTGAAATTGAGGGCACTTCTAATTCCATATAAAATATTTTAACACTCTATCATAATAGAGCCACAAATATTATCTGAAATGTCAAGTTTCATCTGCCTACAAGACACATACTCATCCGTGAGCTATGGGGACCTTTTGGCTGCATTTCACAGAGCACTTATTTCAATGTACATAAAGTTTTTGAAAATTGCCTTGAGACAGTTGACCTGACTTAGGGAATTGTTTTGACAGAAAAGTGTTGCTAAAACATGATGACATGCCAGGGATGTGTCAGAAAATGGAAGCACATCTGAATTGTATAGCACAGCACTTGGCTAAGGATCAGCTTGGGGGCAAACCTTTGTAAGTTGACTGAAGTGCAGTCAGCGTAGGCAACTCTCAATGTGCTCTGAACTTAAACCAAGGGCCAGGCAAGCCTGCAGTGCAATGAGGGAGATGAAGGAAGATTTTCATGTTGATAATTTTAGCACCAAGGTAAATTTACCAAGATGGGATTCTCCTCTTCTCTAACACATGAACATGAACAGCATGAATCTCCAAAGGGTGTTTGGAAGTCCTAAGCAACACACTCACTATGCCCTGAGAACAGAACTTCCTGTGGATGCAGCTCAGATTTAATAGTACTATAAGTCTAAGGATCCAAATCATGTCTAAAGTTAGATAGGATGAATGCTCCATAAAGTTCTTTTTAATTTCTGTTTGGACTCAGAAAGGACAAAAATAATCAAATATTGCTGGGGATTGGGGAGGAGGTTTATAAAACAAGCTGATTTTTTTACAGCTTCCCCACTGCTTAGATTTTTTTCCCCCCTTCATTCCCAAGTTTTGTTTATCCATACTGATCCCCGATTAAAAAAAAAAANCCCCATTAAAAAAAAAAAAAAAAAAAAGTATGTTGATTGTCCTTTCTGCCTTTTTAGTGAAAACTAGGTGTGTAGATTTTTACACTAGAGTAAAACCTCTGGGCAAGCAAAAGTGAACCTGACATTGTCAACCTCAGGTAGTAGTAAAATCAGCTTTACAAAAGACATTGCAGAAGTTTTTTACATTCACAAGTTTTTGCAAACAGCCCTAACTACTCTCTTGAGAGCAAGAGCTAATACCGATCTTTTTAATCTGTTCATCCAGTAAAAACCAATGAACATTTTTTTGACATTCTAGGCATTGTTTCAGTTGTTGCTATTGTCACCTGTTTTAAGGCATCATGCTGAACAGAGATTCAATTTTTAAAGCACCTGAACCTACTGCCATAATTGAGGAATCATGCCAACTTGTCATCAAGTATACTACAAAGAAAGATGATGCAAAGCTGAGCTGCAAAATTTAAGCATCTTCCAAAAAGTTCGACACAAAGTAATGCAGATGTAGGGACTTAAACAAAGTAAACTTACTGCAGCAGTCACAGTGAAAATAGAGAACAGGAAAGTACATTCTGATGGTGTTCAGAGACTAGATTATTTTTTTATACAATACAATTCCTTCCTGGAAAATATTTCTGATTTCATTGCACGGAGGCTCACACTGGAGACAGTGGCAAACCCAGGGGACTCTTAAAATATGTTTTGTCTTAAAAAGTTCGTTGAAATATATACATTCCCCGTCCTGGGGAATTTAGTGTTTCTCTCCATGATGTTTGTTATATAAGAGAAAGGTGTGATATTTAACGAAATTATACTGAAAATAATAAACTCTTGCTAGTCAAATTTTCATGTATTAACAAGACCCTAAAGAAACACCACTGAAGAGTTTCCATTCAATTTGATGATAATGCAGATCTCCAGTAGAACTTTTTTACATTCTTGGGCTTGCACAGATTTAGCACCAAAAATTAAAACCACTTAAGGTACAACACATACATGCACTTTTTGTTGTCTTGTCAAGGCTTACATGGTGAGGACTTGACAAGAAAGAACTACAGAGATCTGTTACCCTCACTTCCATCATTGTTTTTATTAAGGAATCTGAGAGGCATGAGGAGGCCAAAGGGGGTCTTCATGACTTCTTGTATGCTTGTATTTTCTTTAGTTAAAAAGATAATTTTGTCTAGAATCTAGAAAAGGGTTGTTTTATGGTGTTGATTGCCAAGAAGTTACGTTTTAAAAATCATTAAACATCTGTAGTCTCTAGAAATCAATAATTGTATCTGCCAAGACCATTGTAATTTTTTTTTCTTAATGGAAGTCGAATAATCTGATAATTGCTATCTGACTCACAGGACATTTTACCTATTAGTTAGGCTACTCAATTTCTAATAGTAAATAATCATTTATAAAGAAGAAAAAAAAGGAAAGGAAAAAATCCCTAGTGTATAAACAAGCAATAAAAATTTTTGTTCCAGAGATAATCTTTGCATGTTTGTTGGTGAAGTCCTTTTTGCAGACATCATCATTTTCGGAGTAGGTTTTCCTCACTTTGGGCCAAAATAAATACCACTCAAGTATTATTCCTTTTTTTTTTTCTTTTCTTTGTGTTTTTCTGATGTTCTTCTACATCAGTGCTGCGAAGTGAAGAAGAGAAATGCAAAGCAAACTGAAGTAGGAAGTAGTGTGTGCAGTAGTGTGGTGAAGCAATATATAAACGAACTACACTTGGGAATATTCTTTCCATATGTCCAGAAAAAGCATTGCAGTAGAGTGTCAACAAACAGCTCACAGCATCTATAGTGCAGTCTGAAATACTGCATTCAACAGAGTTTAAAAGAAGTATGAGACATTATGTTCTTATTTAGGGTCCCCAATGGACTGAATCTTTCTTGTCTTGGAGTCACCCACAGTTCCCTTAGAAACAAGTGTGTATTGGTGCTGGGAATACCTGACAGACCGAATCCCAGACTGCCTCCTGACTTGCATGTTTACAGCAAGCTGAAATGCTGTGGCGAAGTCAAAATCAAAAGCAGATAAACTTGGAAATTGCCTTTTTGCAGAATGAAATTTACCTGAGCAGAAAAAGAGGTTGGTATTCTCCATGGTTTTATGGAAGAGTTGCCTATGAATCACTGAAGTTTTGTTTAAAATCTATTTTGAAAATGTCTCAAGGTAAAAACCCAGACAACAGAATGTCAATCAAACCAATTAATTGACTTCTAGAAATAGAGCTAGAGAAATCATTTTACTTTTACCATACAAACTACTACTACTACTACTACTACTACTACTACTACTACTACTACTACTACTACTACTAAAATCTTCTGTTAAAGTCCCAGATGAACAAGCCCCTCCAGAGCCACAGAAACAATGATGGCTTCACCCTGAATTTGCCTCCATAGATAAACTCTCAGATCTGGAACAGCATTCAAGAAAACCAAAGAAGGCTCTGTTCTGGAGCTACTATTGAGGCAGAATGAAGGAGCAAGCTATTGGGCAGGAAGTAACAGGTAATGAAAAGACAAAACCAAATGAGAAAAGAACATAATGGAGGGAAGAAAAGAAGTTGGGAGAGGAGATGGGACTGTCTTCCTAAGAAGACTGGAGAGAGCAAATGGGAAAAGGCAATGCTGAGACTTGGAGCTGGTCAAAACCTGTAAAGGATAAGCTTCAGATTAGATATTAGAAAAGAATTTTTTACTGTTAGGGTGGCCAGGTATTGGACTAGGTGCCCCAGGGAGGTGGTGGAGTCATCCCTGAAGGTGTTTAAGAGACATCTGGATCTGGTGCTGGGCGATATGGTTTAGTGTTTAAAGCCTAGAGTGGTAGTGTTGGGTTGCCAGTTGCACTTGATGATCTTAAAGGTCTCTTCCAAGTTGGACGATTCTATGATTCTATCCTATGATTAATCTGCAGGTCCTGGAGGAGCTGGGAGATGAAGTTGCTAAACCACTATCTAACCTTTTTGAAAAATCATGTGGTCAGGTGAAGTCCTTAATGACAGGAAAAAGGGAAATATAGCCTCCATTTTTAAAAAGGGTAAAGTGTAATACCCAGAAAACTACAGACCGGTCAGTCTCATCTCTGACGCCAAGTACCAGGTAAGATCATGGAGCAGATTCTCCAGGAAACTATGCTAGGTCACATGGAAAACAAAGAAGGGATTGGTAACAACCAACACAGCTTTAAAAGGGGGAATCATGCCTGAAATATTTAGTGATCTTCTATGACAGGGCTACAGCATTGGTGGATAGAGGCAGAACAACTGACATTGTCTACCTGGACTTGTGCAAAGGGTTTGACACTGTCCTGTGTGATATTCTTGTCTCCCAATTGTAGGGACATGGATTTGATGAATGGACTTTCGCGGTGTATAAAGAACTGTCAGGATGACGGCACACAAAGAGTTGTGGTCAATGCCTCATTGTCCATGTGGAGACCAGTGACAAGTGGTGTCCTTCAGGGGTTGGTACTGGGGCCAATACTGGTCAGCATCTTTGTCAGTGACATGGACAAAGGGATCAAGGGCACCCTCAGCAAATTCACTGATAACACCAGGTTGTGTGGTGCAGACAACACACTGGAGGAAGGGATGGGCCATCCAAAGGGATCTTGACAGGCTGAGAGGTGGGCCAGTGCAAATGTCATGAAGTTCAACAAAGCAAAGTATAAGGTCCTACACCTGGGTCATGGTAATCCCAAGCACAAGTACAGGTTGGGCAGAGAGGTGACTTACAGCAGCCCTACGGAGAAAGACTTGGGGATGATGCTTGATGAAAAACTAAATATGACCCATCAGTGGGAGCTCCCTGCCCAGAAAGCCAGCTGTGTCCTGGGCTCCAGCTAAGAAGAGTGACCAACAGGTCAAAGGGATGATTCTGCCTCTGTACTCCATTCTTGTGGGACCTCACCTGGAGTACTGCACACAGTTCTGGTGTTTCCAACAAAAATAGGACATAGACCTGTTGAAGCAAGTCCAGAGGAGTGGACTTGCATATAAGTGGACTGGAGCACCTCCCCTATAAAAGATAGGCTGAGAAAGTTGATGCTGTTCAGCCTAGAGAAGAGAAGGTTGTGTGGAGATGTTACAGCAACTTTCCAGTATCTGGAGGGGCCCACGGGGAATCCAGAGAGGAACTTTTCATCAGGAACTGTAGCGACAGGACAGGGGGTAATGTGTACAATTTAAAAGATGGGAAATTTAGGTTAGGTATTAGGAAGAAATTCTTTACTGTGAGGGTGATGAGA
>VYXB01002870.1:0-39164 GCA_013397135.1 Pachyramphus minor | reverse complement strand
AGGGATCTTGACAGGCTGAGAGGTGGGCCAGTGCAAATGTCATGAAGTTCAACAAAGCAAAGTATAAGGTCCTACACCTGGGTCATGGTAATCCCAAGCACAAGTACAGGTTGGGCAGAGAGGTGACTTACAGCAGCCCTACGGAGAAAGACTTGGGGATGATGCTTGATGAAAAACTAAATATGACCCATCAGTGGGAGCTCCCTGCCCAGAAAGCCAGCTGTGTCCTGGGCTCCAGCTAAGAAGAGTGACCAACAGGTCAAAGGGATGATTCTGCCTCTGTACTCCATTCTTGTGGGACCTCACCTGGAGTACTGCATACTGTTCTGGTGTTTCCAACAAAAATAGGACATAGACCTGTTGAAGCAAGTCCAGAGGAGTGGACTTGCGTATAAGTGGACTGGAGCACCTCCCCTATAAAAGATAGGCTGAGAAAGTTGATGCTGTTCAGCCTAGAGAAGAGAAGGTTGTGTGGAGATGTTACAGCAACTTTCCAGTATCTGGAGGGGCCCACGGGGAATCCAGGAAGGAACTTTTCATCAGGAACTGTAGCGACAGGACAGGGGGTACAATGTGTACAATTTAAAAGACGGGAAATTTAGGTTAGGTATTAAGAAGAAATTCTTTACTGTGAGGGTGATGAGACACTGGAACAGCTTGGGAGGTTGTGGATGCTTCAACCCTGGCAGTGTTCGAGGTCAGATTTAATAAGGCTTTCACCAACCTAGTGGAAGGTGTCCCTGCCAGTGACAGGATGGGTTGGAACTAGATGATCTTTATGGTCCCTTCCAACCCCTTAACATTCTATGATTCTATGATATATATCAGAGACTATGTGTACAATGGCTTAGAGTAAGACAGCATCAGCAACTATAATTCTGGCACTTCCTAAAAATAGAAATTTTGAGTTTGTAGCCTTCTAAAGTGTTTGCTTGAATCATTTGTCTGTTATGTGTATATGCACACAGCAAAATGACTACTTGAATCAGTCTGAACTGGTATCAAATACAGTTCTTTTTATCAGTTCTATTAAAATTTAATACCATTATAGTAATAATTTTTCTGCTTTTTTTTTTAACAGGTTTGCAACACAAACCTTATTTCAACCAAAAAGAATATCTATATAATGCAGCTTCTTGTTCAAATCTGTATATACAGGAAATGCCTACATTTCTGTGATAGATCCTTGTTTCATATGTTTCATATTCTTCGTGCAAGTAAGAAGACAGATGTTGGAAAATACATTGATCTTACAAACTGTGAAAGTGTAAAGATAATAATTCAAGAATCCTTTTTGTCTCAACATGATTCCTTGGCACTTCAACAAATCTGTTCTACCTTCTGCCTATCCCTGTGTTTTGTTCTGACTTGCAAAATAAAAGCCTTTCCCTTAGTGACCAAAATGACCACTTTGTATGCTACATGAATAATGTTTTTTAATTTCTCTCTGTTATTTGGACATGTATTAGAAAACAAATGGTAATAACTGTGCATTTATGGAAGCATAAATACGTGTGCCACTTACTTACACCAGGACTATCCACAGTGAATAGCATTTAGTAAATGCAGAAGGGCTTTTTGACCTTGGAAGCAACTACTGTACTATGTAAGATAACACATGGGAAACAGTTGTAAAAGCAAACTATTTAAAAACTGCTCTCTCTGCTTTTCTTTTCTTTTTTTTTTTTTTTTGCTTATGCCAGCAGAAATGCAGGAACAATAAAGAAAGGTATAAGATTTAATGGTTTGGTTGTCCTGTCTTGACTCCAACAAAGGCCGACATGCTGTCTTTGTTAAAGACTATCGTTACACATATCCAACTACAAACATAAAATATTGTTGTTATTATTTTTTAGTATCTTTATTAAGGTTAAAATTTTTTGTAGGGGAGATAGAATATGTGTCAGGCACTCCACCACATTTCCTTGGGAACGGTGGAAAATAGCCAAATCATGTACCAGAAAGCAAGAGCCAACATACTTCTTCAGTTGTACATGTAGCTCCAGTACGAAACACTTTGCTTCCATTTCTTAAGTCTTCCTAACTGTCTTGAGTAACGTGGAAAGAATTTGGTCTGAAAAATAAAGTTTTATTTTAATATGGTTGACTAAATTCTACATCGAATAGAGAGAGATTATTATCAGAGAGTTACATCTTGCTGTGAGGTTTGATGAAGACAGATTTTGGATCATTGTACTGAGTATCGTTGGTTTTGATATCCCACTCGCAGCCCTGACAGGTAAGTAAGTAGGGCCCAAAATTTCAAACCTGTTTAGGGGCCTACTGAAGTTGGTGAAACAGAACTGATGTCTGGAAGAATTAACAAATAAGTCATGTGTTTTTTTTCAGGTATTAATATACTGTTCAACTACAATATACTACTAATGATAAGTAGATAGTTCCATTTTTCTAGTATATAATTCTCAGTTCATTTTTCCCGCTTCTATTTTTAATGAAAAAGGGTCAGTAACCCACCATGTTCCAGTACATCAAGGCACACACATAATTTAGTGGAGCTGTCAACACAAATTACTGGGAAACTGCACCATGTTTTTCTTAATTTTCTAGTCATGTACCCAAAGTGGAAAAAACTAACATTGGCACAATAGAAACAGAGGAAACCAACAGAATTATTTTATAAATTTTGTCACCAGAGAGCAGCTCAGCTGTGACTATGTAGTAGTTCTATCTTTAAAATGCTTTAACACATCTTTCATTGTGTGGTAGGATATTTTTCATGCCCAGAAAGGATACTACCATGAAATCAATGTTTTGGACACATCAAATGTCACTGAAATGTATGTATGTGCAACAAAATACAACAAGTATTTTCACAGATGTTTGAAGATAAACACATCATAATTATTCTATTTTCCTATTTGTTTCTTTGACTAATGTACTTAAGATATCAGATTCAACAAACCAAATAATAAGTAAGAATCCATTTTCTTGGGACTTTTTTGTTGCATCTTTCTTTTTTTTCCCCTCTTGTATTGTCTCTATATGTTTTTAATACTACATGTCCTATTAATTTTGCATATAACTAATTTGAAAGATTTCTGAGAAAGGTTTTTTTCAAGTTGGTTAAGTGGACTGACTTCTGACATATACCTATCCATGAACTAGGAACTAGGAACTAGGAACTATGAGAATTTCACCAATATCTTCCGTGAAAAAGCAGATTGTCTATTTGCTCCTCACTCTAGTTCTAAATTATGGTCTGTTGCACTCCATATCTTGTTACAGTTTCCAATTGTGATTGCAAACAGAAGAAACACCTATGGAAAATTTTCACACAGTTAAGGATTTTGGACTGAAAATATTCAATTATTTGACATGCTTTCAAGCACTGCTATAGAAAAATAAGGAAAGCTAATTGTGAATTTTAATTGTTGTACCACAAAATCACAAATTTCCATTTTACAGAAACACTTATAGTCTAATTCAATTTGTTTTAATATTATTATTCAGTGTGGTTGAAAAAATAGCTCCATAAATGTTTATAGCCTGATTTGTGTTAAGCAGTGTGAGTTATTGACAGATTATATTTTATTTTTAAATGTGAATACTACAGCATATCATTAGAGCATGCTTTCAGTTCTTTATGGAAATGAGAGTGACCAACCAGATCTCAAAATGCATTGGATCATGTGAAATTATCAAAGAATTTAATGATAGGAAAAAAATACTGACAATCTTGCAAAGGAATCCTCTTAGCTCCAGCATTTTTCAACACCTTCCACCTGATAGAGCAGTGTGTCCTCCTCAAAAGGCTGACTGTCATTCAGATCTAAGCCAATTCACGTAAGGGAGAACCTTGCAATAATTGGCTTTTTCCACGAGAGTGCAGCCCCATGTAAGAGTACCAGTCCTCAGCTCCTGTTACTCCCTGCACCCAGAGTGTGAAAATTTAGCTGCATAACTGTCTCTTCTCCTACCTTCTTCCTCTTTTCCCTCCACCATCTTTTCTTCCTTGAATTATGTCTTTCTCTGGATCTCCATACTAGGGAGCAACACATTAATGTGGAAGTAGTTCTAAATTTTGGACAAAACTGTTCGAGAAGTCTTCTGTCATCGTGACTTAGTATTTTCAAGAATATTTCACTGAGTTAATTCTGAAGTCTCTGTCCACAGAAAGAAAGATGTTCCTCAGTCTCTCAGTCAACCTTCTTTAAAAATAACCTTACTCAAAAGAGAAGTTTTAGCTTGGTAAATAGCATTATATTGTCTGAGTTCTCTCTCCAGCCAGTAAATCTTTCTAGGAGTTCTTTGGTATAAGTTAGGCTTCTGAAACTTAGGATGACTCTGAGGAGAGATTTAGTTGCTTAACAGTCTTTTGAGGCTCTGGGACTACAGCCTGGTAGTGCAACATAAGCGCTTTGCTGCGTTTTAATGCATTGTACAGTGACTGCCCTCTCTCCTTAGTATTGCTGCCAATAAAGTGCATCTGCCAGTTCCAAGGCTGAATGACAAAGGTATAAAATGAACTTCAGCACTTTTCCATCTTTTCCTTTCCAGTATGCATTGCTAGTTTGTCTGTGGAGTGAGGATTTATTTGAGCATAAACAAGTACAGATAAGTATCATCTTTCTCATAACAAATGAATGTAGAAGAGGAGCTTTGAAGACTTTAACTTAGCTACTTTCAAATGCTAAAGTAGATATAATATATACAAACATGTTCCATTTCCTAAGAAAAAAAAATGTGATGGCAAATCCATCCACCACATAGCAAAATTTACATCATCAACAAAAGAGAAAAATTATTTTAATTAAAACATATGAAAAAATTAATCCGTTTTATACTGTACCATGTATAAGAGAAATCTAAAAATATTTTTTAAAAATATCATGTGTTTTGAAAAGAAATTAATATCTTTGTGTTCAGGAGCATCAATTTGTTGTAAAATATGATCCAGAATCAATGTTCACTTCTTTACATTTATTTCCAACATACAATACTGAAAAGAAATCCATTCCTTCAAATGAACCCTTAGGATATTATCCATTACTGACAATATAAGCACCAGTATTTTTCAACAACATACATCCACCAGATGCAATAAGGAGAAAAAAGACAGCCAAATAAACCATAACCTGCATATTCAGACTACCATTGTGGTTTTAGTTTAAATCATACATATCTGCAATTAAGGTTCACAAAATGTCTCTATGATCAACTCTGACTAGGTTGAATTTTTGCATGTAGGAACAGTTTCATTGAAATCAGCTAATTACTCCGTGAATACAAGTATCCAAACAAACTGCCATTACTGTCCCTAATTCTAGGCTGAAGTCCCACCTAGATAGAAAAGAAGGTCAAAAGACAAACCACAGTCAGAAAAGCAATACATGTTCTTCAGAGACATGTTTACAGTCAGCAGAAACCAACACCTTTCAATTAAAAAAGTGAGAGGTTCTAAAAAGCAAGATGGGAAAACCAGCTAACAGCTAGAGGTGTAACATGACACGATGGTGGAAAACATTTCTTATGCTATTCAAAGATGTAATTTTATAACATAAAAAATTTAAAACAATTAAAAATCTGTAATCTTACTTTCTTTGTAAAAAAAATTAAAATTAAATTCTTCCCAAAAGATGTCTTCTAGATCTATTTCCTCTTCTTTAGAAACTTTTTCCTCCATTTTCTGCAATTAACAATTCTTTATTTTCAATTCCTTATTAATTAATTCCATATTAGTGTTCAGCAATATCAATCATTATTCAATTTTTTATGTTCTCCAGATAAATCTAACTACTCAACCAGATGAAAAAGACTTGTAAGGATTCAGAAGAATTTTTCTTTGTTTCTTTAATAATAATTCCACAGGATTCCATAGATTGTTACAGGGAGGGAGCACTTCTACTATGAGGAAAGGCTAAGAGAATTCGGATTATGCAGCCTGGAAAAGAGAAGGCTCTGGGATAACCTAATTGCATCTTTCCATTTCACCCTGAAAGGGACTTACCAGATGGGGAGAGACTTTTTACAAGAGCACGTAGTGATAGGACAAAGCAGAATAGCTTTACACTGAAAGAGAGTAGGTTTAGGTTAGATATTATGAAAAAATTCTTTATTGTGAGGATGGTGAGACACTGGAACACATTTCCCTGAGAAGTTGTGGATGCCATCCCATCCCTGGAAGTGTTCAGGGCCAGGTTGAATGGGGTCTTGAGCAACCTGTTCTAGTGGAAGGTGTCCCTGCCTGTGGCAGGAGGGGGGGAACAAGCTCCCTTCCATCCCAACCCATTGCAAACCTTTGTAAGAGATAGTTTCTAACATATAATTTATTTGTATTCTAATGCAGTAAAGCTGATAATGACATCTGTTAAAAACAAAAATAAAAAAGCTCTGTCGCTCACAATCAACGACATACCATGATTTCCTCATGGAGGCTAAAACTTTGCTGGGATTCTGATACGGGCTTTATTTACTCCTGTTACTATTGCCAATCAAAATCTTACTAATCATTCACCAATAGATTCTGTAGCACAGAAAGATAAGAACAAAAAAAAATGTAAAATTTTCTTATGTCATTAGCAGTACTCTTGGTCAATTATTTCCTACAACGATAAAAAAAATCAAAGAAACAGTACTTTAGGGGTTATTTGGGAAATATTTTAGCACCTTAATAGAATTTCATTGATTTTATTACTTCATCTAGTCAATAGAAAAATACATATTATTTGATTCTGTTACAGGTCATGATTGTTTAGTCTGTTTTCCACAAAACACAGGCTAAAGAAACCCTTGAATTAATTCCTGTTTGATCTCGGGTATATTGTTTAATAAAATATCCAATATAAATTTATAAATACTCTCCCGACATGGAGAATCCATTAGCTGAATGCTTACTATGGGCAATTATTTTCCCTCTTTGGTAGTTCTCTTCTAATAGATTTCTATTCACTGGAAATTATTTATTGATTATGCTGGGGTCACCCCCACAGACTTGTCTTTCATTAGACAGATTGTTTGAGCTATACATTTCAGTGAATGTCATGTTTTTCCATCCCTTCATCATTCTCAAGGTTCTTCTCTGAATCTGTTCCAATTTCTCAACATCCTTCCTGCACTGTAGATGCTGTACTCTGTCTCCCAGCACAAAATCACTCCACTCTCAGCATGAAATACATTCACTTGACATTTCTTCAGAATGCCTCTTCCTTTATATCCATAAGGGGGTTTGTCTCAAGCTTATTGGTTCAAATCTGTACTTCCAGTCCACTGACAAAAAAAAAAAAAAAAGGGGAACAATGCATGGCCAAGAGCCCATTCTTTTGGGACTCCAAATAAAACACATTTCGATGTACATCTTGCTACCTGCCTTGGAGAAGTATAAGACATATTCAGCAAACCTAATACATTTTTTAGCCACCTTGTGAATAGTTGGAAGCTTGTTTTTTCAGTATAACAATTCTATTTCCTTATACTCCTGGTAATCAGTGTTTATTTCATTACCCTACTTTGACTGCTAATTTATCAAACCCCATCTCAGCTCAGACTCAGTGGCATGCCAATAGAGTTTACAATTAGCATGGTAATATTTTCCTTCCTTTTTGAATATTGTCACAATGTTGCCTTTCTTTTACTTTTGTGGAACGTTTAAAATCTTTTGAAAGCCAATTACAAAGTTCTAAGGGGTTCCTTTTAGGAGGCATAAAACTTGCAGTGGTTGTGTCTTACAACTTTTATTTCTCCCATTAATTAAAATTTGGAGATTGCTCTAAAAATCACATCTACATACTTCCAGGAGGGTTAAACCAATATCACCTACTGGGTGGATGAGTAGAGATCATTTAAACAGATGAATTAGACAGTGCTGGTCTCAGTCAGAAGAGACAGAAAACTTACAGCATGGATAGTGTCTTAAACCAGACTGAGCTCCTTCTTCAAGTTTTCCTACTTTTGGATCAGGCTGCTCAAAAACGATACAAGGAATGAGTAGAAAATGAATGTGTTTGCAAACTTTTTAATGTGTGTTCTACTTTTTGCTAATAGAAATGGATTCCCATCATTTGAAGCATTGGCTAAATAAGGCAGTCATCTATAATACTGAATTCCCACCTTTCCTATGTCAGTCATTTGATAACACTTTTTATTATCAAGATGGCTTACACACACTTCATTATAAACATGTTGAGATTATATCCACTCCAAAGTCTAGTGAGTCCATTGAAAAAGGTTCAGAATTTGGTCTTGGTATAAATTCTGCTAACAGAGCCTGAAAGAGCTCACCTTAATTCCAAGGAATCATATGTACTAACAAAGCTGTGAAGCATTAAGGCTCACATCAAAACCCCAGTCTCTGTCACTGTCATAGGCTCATCCATCCTGTCCAATATTTCACATCAAAGCCTGGAGAATATTTTGCCTGGAAAGAGACCAAGAGAAGTAAATGCAGCATTTGATGTACTTTCTTGGAAAGGCCAGTTTTCAGTCTCAAATGATCTGCCTAATAGCATTAAATATAAATCACATAGACTATAATATTGGACAGAAATGTTTACTGATGCAAGAATGGAGCTCAACCTTCTTTCCATGTGCATGTCTTGGCCAGTGATGAACTGTTGCATCAGAAATACGTGTGGCTCTTTTACCCTGAGGGGCCCCTTTGCAACATGTGCCCTGAGTCAGGAGTCTGGAGCTTTATTTCCCCTCAAAAGTAAAAGCAGTTCTTTACCTCCTAGGTGACTTCTTTATCCAATGAGCTGTTCTGTAGTAAATAGTGACTAAGGTCACTTGACCTCCTATAAAAATGATTTCTTGAGACTGAATTATATTATTTGCACATAACAAAACCTTACCAGATCTCTTTTTAGACCAAGTAGTAAAAAACTAAAAGGAAATTTGAGACTCCTGTGCCATTGTTTGTTGAAGTGCTCAGCAAAAACTGTACTTGTTAAAATGCTCCTAATTAATTTGATTAAGTTTCTTGTGATTTAAGCTTTGTGATTTCCCTGTGAAGAAATGGCTATGAAAAGAATTTAATATTAACAATAAAAGAGAATTTTTAATTAAACATTCTAACCTGCTCAGCTAACAGTATAATCTTTTTGTGTTCAGACATTTCTGGACATTGAAAAACCATAACCTTTCCTAAATCTAATTATATCTACAAAGCTGGTAACTAAACCTGTCTTGGGTGCATTTTTCATTAGTATGGATATTAAAAATCATCTTATACTTTCAAACATTTTTTTAAGACCACTAAAAAGCAGCTCAGACTTTTCTATATCTGTTCTTAATAATCTTAAGATTTTTATCCCTTTTCTAATTCTTGTATAACTTCTCCAGACTCACTTAGCTCTAATTCGCAGTTATTTCTGCTAGGGATAACTTCTAGCTGTAGAAAATAAAGACATGTATCCATCAAATTATCTTTCATAACATTATGCATATTGCAGGTCAAAGCTGAACTGAAGCCAAGAGCTGGCAATGGTTGCCATCCACATTCCAAAGCCAGATGCAGGATAGCTGCTAGTGTTTTGTATTAAACAGTTGAAGTTTTTCATGTTTCATTTCAGTACCAAAATCAGGAATTATAGGATGCATAATGAAGGAAATAACAGACAAGGAAAACCCCAGTCAGATAAGTTTCCAAAGCCTGACTGGATGTCTTGTTCACTCCATTACCAACATGTTTTGTGAACCCAGTGCAGAAAGTGTGTTTCCTCCCTTTCCAGTGAGTTCTCCATGTGACACACAGATTCAGCACAGTTTCCACGTGCCATGGGATCACCTAGTTGAAATTCTTGCCATTGGGCCAAACACATAACCTGCTGCTGAAATGTGCATGGGTTTGTATAGTTCACATGGAGAAATATCCAACCTACTCCAACGGACCCCATCACAGGGCCCAGCTGAGCCCCTCAGGCAAGGTAAGGCCCCCTCAGACCTCTGGGAAATCATATGTAAGGGGTGGGTGGACTCTAGCTGGATGCCAGGTACCCACTTAAACCACTCTCTCACTCCCCCCTGCAACTGGACAGAGGAGGGAAAAAAAACAGTGAAGGGTTCATGAGTTGAGATAAAGAGCTGGGAGAGGTCAGTTACTGATCACCAACATGGGCAAAACAGACTCGAAGTGGGTATATTAATTGAATTTATTACAAACAGGATCAGAGCAAAAGAATGAGAATAAAACAATCTTAAAAACACCTCCCCCCCCCCACTTTCTTCCATGTTCTCCCTCTTCACCCCCATTGGTGCAGGGGGACAGGGTATAGGTGTTNGTGGGTCCCCCGCAGGGGCCACAAGTCTCATCTGGGACAACCTGCTCCAGCATCAGCTTCCCTCTCCACGGGCTGCAGGTCTCTGGCAGGACCCTGCTCCATCTTGGGCCTCCCACAGGGTCATAGCCTCTTTCATGCATCCACCTGCTCCAGCATGGGCTTCTCCATGGGCTGCAGGTGGGTCTCTGCACCCTGATGGTCCTCCATGGGCTGCAGGGGCACAGCTGCTCCACCATGGTCTGAACCATGGGCTGCAGGACCTCAGCTCCTCCTGCTCCCTCTGCACTGACCTTGGTGTCTACATTGTTCATGTGTTCTCACTCTGCTCTTCCCTGATTAGAATTCTTCACTGTGCAACATCTTTCTGTTCTTCGATATGTTATCATACATATGTTATCACATATATCTATTTATAATGCTGTTATTCTTAAATATTTACATGTTATTCAAATCCTTCATTTGCTACTATGCCAGGACAAGTGTATTAGAGGATTTTTTGCAGTAAACCCTTCCCTTCTGTAATAGACCAAATGCTCCTTTGACAGCATAATTATTAAAAGAGAACTCTAGGTCTTTACAAAATTTCAGATGTTTGGAATGTAAATGCATGTCCTGCAGACAGCTAACGAGATTGTCAAAGGTAATTTAGCATGTCTTTGATTCTCAGAGATAGCTGCACCATGTTATTGCTATGTCTGTATACTGGAGCAGAATTTATCTGTTTGAAAGTGATCAACTAAGTGTGACTCTGAGCTATTAAAAAATTCTTGCAGTAAGAACGTGTTAGAAATTCATGTCTAACATTTCAGAGGTTATTCCTTTTAATCCTATTGATGTCTCAGAATTTTTAGGATTTTTAGCTTTTTGTAGATTTCAGTGTAACTGGAGTTTTCTTTCACTTTAGACCGTCACTTTCTCACAGTTTGTATGTCACATTGCTGAAGCTTCGGTTTAAACATCTTTTAATCGTCCTTTCAAGGCAATAGATTTTTAGCTAGAACATTCCGTTAGGATGTGCAGCTGGACCAGAATAACAAAAGATAAGGTAGAAGGCTCCAGGCCCTTGGAGGGACACCAGTGGGGCAGTTCTGAGGGTGATACCAAGGCAAAAGGGGTTTTAGGATTGGAGGCCCCCATTAGATATGATAATTAGTAAAAGATATAAAAGCGTAAGAATTCTGTATGTGGGTGTACGCTTTTGTACTCCATGTGCTGGAAGGCCTTCGTTAAAGACCTGTTCTATATCTTACCTATACTAAATTTACCTGGTGATGTTTTCTCTCAATCTTTAAGCAACACTATCTTTTGGCAAAAGGAGCCTTTCTGCTGTAATTAATTTTAACATTTTCACCAATCAGTTCTGAAGTGACTGTCACTCCAGGCTCTTGTCTCAGCCTCACTGGCTATCTTGTCATCATTAGTTCTTGCACCAAACCACAATTTATCTCCGAGTTCCTTTTTTATCCCCACATTCTGAGTCTCGGTGTTTTGGGGGATTTTTTAGTTTGGGTATCTCTAAACAAACCTGAAAAGAATAACATCTTTCTTAGACTCCACATCTGTGGGGATGATGAAACCACACCTGGAACTAAATTTCCTCTTAAGAGAACAGGGCTAATTTCCCTCATTTCCATTAATACATCAGCATTACAACAGGATAGACAACGCTTTTCTTTAGTTGTAAAACTGGTAAAAAAACCTGAAGAATCAAGGGTGCTGTCAGCAGAAGTCATCATTTCTCAAAATCAAGATGTAACTAAAAATATGTTTTTACAGAAGATTCAGAGTCACCTATTTGCAGCAAGATCATGTGTAGTGTCAGGATTTAAATGAATGCATTTTATGAGCATGCATAGACTCAGATGGTTGTCAGGTGTAAAAACATTTTTGAAACTACCAAAATATCCTTTCCAGGTATGTCAAGATACGTCTTTTAGTCAGTCTGGGGGTTCACACACGAGACTCTCAATTCTTTAGTAATCCATGGAATAGCATAAAAGTACTAAATTCAGTTACTCTATTTTAAAACCTATGTCTTTCTGATATTGCACATTTTCATCTCCTGGATCTCATTCTGTGAAAGGTTAGCCACCCCTGCTATTAGAATCATTTTCTCACACGAGTATGACAGGAGAAAAATAATAGAACCTAGACAGACAAATAGTCACTTTTATTTCTTTGTTTCTGTTAAGTGAAGGTTAGAGAATTTTTATTTAGTCTGCTCTTATTGGAATAATATTAATATCTTGAATAAGAACAGTGCAATAGATTTTTATGAACAAATATACACATAAATTAGAGGAGTGATAAGAACTGACTACTATGATTGTGAAGTGAGAAGGAATTTGAAGCTGGGGTGCAGTTCACAAACAATAACTTCTTCCAACCTATCATTCAGTATTTGTCATTTATGATTCATTCCCCTAATAGAAAGCTTAATTTTCCCAATGAGAGCTGACAGTTTTCTTGAACTAGTTTCACAGATGATATATCTGCCACAAGTATAGATTGATGTGTCTCAGGTGGCATTACAGATACCATTTTCTGTTGATCTGAGAAGGAAAGATAGAAAAAAAATCACAACTTTATGAAAAGCGCATAGTTGTTGGTTGGTTTTTTTTTGCAGAAAATGAAAGAAATTTCAAACTGACCTTTGAGGGGAAAAGAGACAACACTTCAGAGCATCTAGCTGAGTAAACAAACTGACACTTTTGCAATAATGCATATACTGTGTAGATTGAAAGATTGCTTGATGTTTAAATTGATCATCTGACAATAGTGTGTCAAGATGTTATTCATAAATATGCAGTTTGTTCTGTCCAAGAATTTTCTTAAGAATATTTAAGAATTTTAAGTCAAACTCACAATGAGTAGATGCTTACTGTGCTTGAATATTAAACCTTTGGCCTGTTGCAAATATCTGATTGCTATTTAGAGATCAGATGTAAGTTCCTCAAAAAAAAAAAAAAAAAAGAAAAACCAAGGAAAAGCATAATCATGTTAATTTGTGCTGAATATGCTTGCTTCATAATGTTAATAGGGATTTTTCCCCACAAAAAAATAAGAAGCAAGTACATATTACAATGTAAGGTATGAAAGATATAGATCAAGAAGCTTTTGTTAATATCTAATACATATACCTCCCCTGACACAAGTTCAAGCCTTGGATTCTGTCACTGGTCACCACAGAGAAGAGATCAGTGCCTGCCCCTCCTCTTTCCTCATGAGGAACTGCAAGGAGGTCTCCCCTCAGTCTCCTCTTCTCCAGGCTGAAGTGAACAAATGACCTCAGCTGCTTCTCATACAGCTTCCCCTCAAGGCCCTTCACCATCTTCGTTGCCCTCCTTTGGACACTCCCTAACAGCTTAATATCTTTCTTACCTTGCAGTGCCCAAAACTGCCACAATATTCAAGGTGAAGCTGCCCCAGTGCAGAGCAGAGGGGGACAATCCCCTCCCTTGACTGGCTGGTGGTGCTTTGCCTGATGCCCCCGCAGACGTGGCTGGCTCTCCTGACTGCCAGGACACTGCTGACTCATATTCAACCTGCTGTTGACCATTTGTAATGCTGGGCACCTAACTAAGCCTGTGCTAAAACATTTATCTTAAAGATTCCTTTGAGTGAGATATTTTAAAATTTCTTTCTTTACAAGGAGGGAGAATTATTGCAAATCTATATGAAAAATAATATAGATACTATGCAGACATATAAATCATCAGACTTTCATACACAAAATTGAACTTCAAATCTCCAGTTCTATGCAGTACATTCCCTCAGCTGAATCGGTTCCATTGTATTGCTGAGGTTGAATGTATTCAAGATGGTTTAATTCCAGATGATGAACTGATTACAAATACAGAAATATGTGTTTATTCTAAAAAAAGAACCATGCTTGTCTTCCCCAATAAAGCAAGCAGTTCTGGATGTTATTACTCATCAAAACCGGAAGGATAAACTCAACAAGGAAATATTATGTAATGATAACCTTGTCTGTGCATGGCCTGTGAGCTGAAACGGGAGCTAACCTCAATGAATGCATTAGCTTCTAAGTTTTTATCTAGATAGTCTCAAGTAAAAACTTGCTTTGGCACTCTGCCATATTTCTTTTCTTTTGAAGCACTGTGTTCAACATGAAAACCACATTTTACATCAGACATTTTCAAAGAGCAGAGGGGTTAGATGAGAACAATAAAAATTATGAAAAGCTCACAAACTAGGACCTATAGAACAGGACTGTTCATTCTGTTGAAAAATGGATGGAGACAGAAAGGTTTACAATTGTACAAGGTAGTGAAATGAACTAGGATCAATTATCTCCCTAGCCAACAGGGAAAGAAAAGAATAATAATAAATTTAGTTTATAGAAGGGACAATCAGATTAAATAGAAGTTTTGCTCAAGTATTTCAATTGCAAAGCATTCCAGGTGTGGTTTCATCATCCCCACAGATGTGGGGTCTAAGAAAGATGTTATGCTTTTCAGGCTTGTTTAGAGATACCTAAACTAATCCTATCATGTTTTGTTCTCTGTCAGGGAGTGAATGAGCGCTTCTGCAATCCAAACCAATTTGTGGTTGCTGAATTGTAAACTACATTATTGCTGAAACAATTCTTGTATGCTAATATCATCCCTGCATTATGGCATCAGATAACTTTGCGACTGAATGCTTGAAGGTACTCCTTAATTTTACTGATATTACTATAAAATACAAATCTTTTTTTCTGTAACAGATACACCTCATTTGGTTTTTATAGCTTAAAAAATACTTACATGCAACTGTGGTTTCTCAAGTTTTTATAGCTGCAAGCAGGACATTAAAATGTATAAATCTGACTAGCCTTTAAAATAGATTTGACCTCTTTACCTTAGTATTCATGCATTTCTAAAGTGTGCTCAGGATACATTAATTATCTTACCCACCTGAGATTTATGTACTTTAGATAAAGCCTTTAATTTCCTGTGAGAAAGCAGTAGCAAAATCAATAACTATTTCTAGTTCCTGTGCTTACCTGGAAAGAACCATTACTTAATAAAAAGAAAAGATACCCCAGCATTTTGGCCTGTGATAAAATGATAAATTTCTGTCATATATCTTTCTGAGACTATCACATCTTCAATTGAAACTCATGTAAATTCACAGCAAAGGCAAAGTTTTGGGCAAAACAGACTGAGCATTGCCAAACCATTGTGACAGTTATACGTATACACAAGATTTTGTTGTTTTTGTTTAGCTACATAACACTGTAAGCTAATTGCCAAAAAGTTCTAAGAATTTAAATTTTCATCCTTGTGTATGGTCTTTTTGTTTTCTGGATGTCAGTAAGATATTCTGATTTACTATGCTTTGTCTAAGCACAAGCTTAGTAGCAACTGAGAATCAAAAAATATATCATAAATATTACAGAGTATTAAATTTTCTGAGTTCATGTCACAAAAACCTATAGCAGTTTTTTCTTTTATTTTGGATATTTTTCCATTGATTAATTTTCTATTAATGCCATATTTACAATGATTCATTTTAAATGTGATTGTCTGTAGTTACCCTTTGAATATTTTCTACTAGATAATAAAAAAAAAAAAATAAACCTTCTGAATATAATCCCTATTTTCTTATCTGGAAAATTTACTAGAATTTGGTAGAAATTAAAGTTTACTCAAATTCTTGATTTTTGGTGTTTGTGTTTGTTTTGCAACATTTTTGCTGCGAAATGGCACATAAGAGCCTAATTTTGGATTCTTTAAGCCTGAGGAAGTCAGAGATGCAGAAGTTTAATGGTCCAAACAATAGAAATGTCCATTTGAACCTATGACATGTGACATACAACCACAAAGTTGTGAAAGGTTCAGTCACAAAGTCATGATTTCACTTGAAAAATAATTTTAATGTTTGGGGTTTTCTTTCATTTTGTGTGGAGAAGTTGAATTATAAATGTTATCCCACCACTGATACTTACTAGTTTGGTACTTGAATAATCTGTATTGCCCAAGCTGTGTTCCAGGTACACATGTTTTTTGTCACTTTATTGTATAGTAGACTCCAAGGCTATGGATTAATGAGTATGATAAAGTCACAATGTTTTTGTGTTTCAGTAATATATGTATTACAATTTTTGTGGCTTAGTAGAAGGGGCAAATGTGAGGGTACACAAGCTGTAAAAAAGAAAGAACAAATACAAACATACATCAAAAGAAATCTTTAGAAGCCTTTGGAAAGATTATTTGCACTAATGACACTTGAAATAGATGCTTTAATATATGAAACTAAAAGAATGAACAACCACTGGAACCCACTGCTTATGAGAATATGTACTACCTGACATGGCATTAGCTTGGTTTTGATTAAATAAAAAACTCTGTTTGAAGTCAGGACCTACCTTAATGAGAACTCCCAAAACTAAATGGTGAAATACTAAACTAATAGCTCTGAAATGCTTCTAAATGTCAGAAATAAAGCAAAAAACACAGTAAATGAGTACATGAAAGCAATGTGTTACTCTCTCTAGCATCACTGATATAGTGAAAACTTGACATATTTTTTTAAATTATTTGTCATCAGGTATTACGCCTCTAGGCATACTCTTTTGAAAAAATGTATATGTCGTGGGTTTACAGTGGGCTAATTTTTTCAAACTCCCCCCTGCACACAATTACTGTAAGTTGAGAGAGGTTTTATACAGAAAAACCGGAGGCTTGGCATAGGGGGTATGATTCTAAGATCTGTTACTAGCAAGATAAAAACTAAGGAATAACATATACTACAACAATTCTAATTAAGCTTGCTTATCTTATGAAGAGAAAGTTAAGCTATTAGTTATATAATTTGGTTACATTCGAGTTCTGCGGTTTTCACTCCCTTGCCCTGGGAAGGGAAGGGAGGGGGTGAAGGCCTTCGCTGTGGGCCNAGTGTGTCGTAGCTGGAGATTTCTTTCTTTCTCTCTCTCTCTCTCTCTCGGCTGGCTCTGCTGCATGGTGACTTCAGGGTTGGGTTTGTCTCTCCTCCATTCTGGTCAGGACTGAAGGCCAGGGGGCAAACCCGGGCTCCTGAGGTCTTCCATGGCTTGTAAGGGGACACTTACTCCACTATAGTCTGTACCTCAGTTATAGGGGATAATGGCTTTGAGTCCTTTCCCCTGTTCCTGTGGGGTCCTTTCTATGGCTTGCAGAAGGACACTTACTTTACCATAGTCTTCAGCCATGGCTACAGCGAATGGCTTTGAGTCCTTCCTCTGGTATTGATGTGTCCAGGCTCAGCCTCCATATACTGCCATCCATGACACACACCACTAGTGAAGGTAACAGATCTCAGCAGGCACTGCAGCTATGTTTCAATATGTGGCTTAGGAAGAAATGAAACATTCTATTTGTCTGTTGTATGAAAATTCAGCCTGCATCCTCAGGGATATGTAGCTTGTTTCCTGTGTTCTCTTTTCCTGCCTTTAATGGGAAAGAGAGTTACTCCTTTTGCTTTATGAAAGAAGCTGATTCACATTCACAGAGTGCAAACAGTTTCCATGGTATGGCACTATGCTAGATTGAGGGATAAAAATATCAAGAACTCCATAAATTTTTTCAAACCTACCATTCTCTCCATGTTTCACACAACAGAGAGTTTCTCTGAAAACTCAAAAGGTTTATTGGTTTCAAGGACAAAATTTTACCATTAGATTAACACTGAATTTAATTAAGATCAGTTAAATTTGCTGTGGCTGTATAGAGATTGCCTTCTGATGTGCTGAGCAGCTCCTCAGTAATGTTGTCAAATAACTTTACTCCTGACCTACCCCAAAGCAGTCAATATCTAGCAAGACATACTCATAATCTTGGGGGGGATAGAGGGGGGTGGGGTGGGGGACATGGTGTGCCAAGCACTTTTAAAAAATTATATGGCCAAATCATGCATAGTGCAAACTGGCATAAATTCTCCTTTCAGCTGAGATACATTCAAAGCAATGTGTAAATAAGATGGGTGTTTGATGTATTTAGGGTTTCATAATATGTATATTGCCCAGAGTAACCACTTTGCAACACCTCAACTGAAGCATATTTCAGGACAGATTATACACCCCGATATGGTATTTTTTAAGCCAAATAAACATATACAAGTTTTAGAGAAAATGTGAAGATTCATAAAATAAGAGCAGTTTAAAAACATTTTGGAATTCAAAATTCTGTTCTCCATTGCATCAACACAACTTCTCTTTGCCCTAGTAAGAGTCCTGAACCAAGTTGTCACAGTCCCTCCCTCAGCTTCTTTTCATCCATGCTTATATATATATATATGTATACAGGATAACTACTCATCCCGAAAAGGTACTCTGCATACAACAGCAGAAAAGCAAAAATCTATTCCCTGTCTTTTAATTTCTACTGATGGAGACAAATGGTTCACCTTGCCGTTCTCTTTGGGCACTTGCACTGCTGTTTTGGCTAACAATTGCTGATCTTGCAGTTTTGCACTCAGTAAATCATGCCTCATACATCAATGTTTGGGCCACATAGACCTTCAAAGGCCTGTGTACTTTCTCAGATCTTTGGATGATTAGCAGACATACAGTATCTGGGAAAGAGGAGAGATGATTAATAAAATCTAAGATAAAATAGACCTGTGTTTACATCCAGAGATGAGAAAAGGTGTGGGATATATAAAAGATAAAATCCCCACACTTAGCCTATTTTTTGAGAAAAACTTAGACAGTGATGTTTAAGAAAACAGATAAAAAATGAGAAATTGTATATTACAAACTGGTCCATAAATTGTCTGGAAGAGAGAGAAGGACAAATCCCTTCACCCAAAACAGGTTTTGAAGGGAAGTGGGGAATTTCTACCAAGGGCTTGGATTGTTATAATACTAGTGGCTTCTCTAGAGAGTATCCTGGGCACAGCCAGGGTGCAAGAGGTAGCCTGGCATATGATGACAATTGAATCACAGAATCATGAAATCACGGAATGGAAAGGACCACCAGTGGGGTCTGACCCCCTGACCTCCCTGCTCAAGGGTCTTCCTAGACCACATTGCATGTTCTATCATAGAACCATAGAATTATTAAGTTGGAAAAGACCTCCAAGATCATCAAGTCCAACCTTTGTCTGAATGCCACCATGCCTATTAAACCATATCATGAAGTACCATGTCTATATTTTTCAACATTTTTTGAACACCCACACCCACTATGTGGAGATTTGAATTTTTTACAAACTGTTTGTAAGAGGAGCAGATATCACAAAAGAATAATTACCCTGGAGTTTAATGATGAAAGAAGCGAATGCAAAATGTGAACCAAGAGGGTTGCCAGATATTATAAACTCATGGGTGGAGAAGCTATTCCACCAGTAAAAACAAAAGAGATACTTAAGGTAAGGGCTTGGATAAGATCAGAAAGAATAGGAATAGAATAGAATAGAATAGAATAGAATAGAATAGAATAGAATAGAATAGAATAGAATAGAATAGAATAGAATAGAATAATGAAGTTGGAAGGGACCTACAATGACCATCGAGACAACTACCTGACCATTCCATGGATGATGAAAAGTTAAAATACCTCATTATGGGCATTGTCCACATGACTCTTAAACACTCACAGGCTTGAGGCATTGATCACCTCTTTGGACTACCCTCTTTATATAGAAATGATTCCTAATATCTGGTCTAAACCTTCCCTGGTGCAGCTTTGAACAATCCCTGTGCATCCTGACACTGGTGACCAAGTAGAAGAGATCAGTACCTCCCTCTCCACATCCCCTCCTAAGGAAGCTGTAGAGAGCAATGAGGTCAGTCCTCAACCTACTTTTCTCCAAATTAGACAAACCCTCAGACAAAACGGGCTAGGGCTTTTTGTCTTGGAAACAGACAAACAAGGAGCAATATTATAAAATAATACAAAATCATAGAGTTCATGGATAAATTACTAGGGAAATATTTTCACTAATCACAACCCAAGATTAAATGGGGAGAGATGGATTTATAATGTGAAAAAAAATGTTTTTAAACAATGTGCCTTTAAATTGTTGAACTCAAAGCTACTAGATGTTACTGATGTCCAAGGGGTAAGATAAATCTGTCAATTGCTATTAAACACAAATGTGTAGATGCAACCTCTGACTTGGGAATCCCTAGGCTTGGAGATCAGAAAACAGAAATCAGATGCTGGGCCTGCACTTTTATTTCCCCCCCATTGAAATATCAAGTGTCTGTTGCAGAAGATGAGATATTTGGATAACTGTCTTGTTACTTGAGCCAAATTTTCAAGATCTTGAAAAAAAAAAAGTCTTAAATCTATTAAAATTGAGGAAGTGTTTGATGTTAGTTTGAATTGAAGGAGTCTTAAAGTAAACCTATAATCATTATTAGGAAAGCCAGACAGGAAATACAGGTAGAACATTCAAACCCTTATCTCAGAAAAGAGGAAAATTAATTACGTGTACCGTTCAAATGAAAGGAAGACAGAGAATTTCCATCATGCTCTATGTCCCATTATATTTCTATTCAGTTCCAAGTACAATACATTCTGTCTTTTTACTTCTTGTTACATCTTAATCTGTAATTGTTTTTTTGTTTCAAGGGATTTGTAGGGTTTTTTTCTCTGTCTGATGATTCCCTTACTTCACATTCAGCTTCTTTTACATTGCTTTATCCTTCTTTTACTCTGCTTCTTTTCTCTCCTCATTTAAATAATCCATCATACACTGGTATTGCATATGACAACATTTTAAGTATGATCTGAAATCTTTTTGTCTAATTTTAGCTGACGTAGATCCAGTCACTTTTACACTGCTATTTGACCCACTTGCTTCTTGACTGTAATACAGAGATCCATTTTTCTTACTTTGCTGTGTTTAGGTTTTTTTCTCAAATCCATCATTTAGTCTTCTAAATAATCAGGGGAAAAATGAATAAATATGCGGATTACTATGCATAATCTTTACATTGAAACTTAGAACAGATTTTTCAAAACCATAATTTTGTACCTACAGATTTCTATTAAGTTGGATTAATTTTCCTGGGTTTATCTACCCTGTCAATATATTCAAGGGACATAAAGCTAGACTGGGTTTTTTCAGTAGAAGTGATTTTTGACAGTTCCTTTTGGGGAACAGTAGAAAAGAAAACAACATGAGATAGTGCAAGGTCTGAGCTGTTTTGCTCAAACTATTCCCCAAGATACAATAGAAACAAGTTAGCTTGCATGACAAAGCTCAGGGCAAGCTCCTGAAACTCAAAACGATTGATAAATCATTAGACTTAAGAAAGGAAGGAGAATACATTTGTGAATTACTGCAAAAAGGCTCATTTTATTGATGTTCTTTGTTCCAAAAGCTCTAAAGTATGCACTGTGCATATTGACCATCTGCTGAAATCTCATACCTAGTTAAAGAGTAAGATTAGACCAATGAGTCCTTTTATGCTTCAATTATATAGAGACACAAGTTTCATCCATCAATTTCATAATAGATAGCAATAACAGAGAAAGTGCCTTGGAGCCTGTAAGCTATGAGACAATCACCAAAGTGTATGACTGCACAAATCTGAAAATCAGAGTAGAATTTAGCATGAGAACTAGCCCCAAAGTCAGCAGGGTGACTCCAGATTTACAAGAAAATGCACAAACTTTCTATGGAATAGATTTAGCCTGGTCTAAGTATTGCACATTCCTTAGCTGGGGAAAAGAATGATAAATAATACTGATTACAAAGTTGATATCTACTGATTAAAATAGCCTTTGGTTCTGTATACTCAATGCTTACATCTGCAGTTGTAACACCTGGAGGCCCTAAGGAGGTGATATCGTGTTTGATTTTTATGTGCTGTAGATGCCCAGAGAATTAACAATCTATGCATTTTTTTATTTGGAAGAAAAATGATGTTGTTGTAAAGTGATAAATTCCTACCAAGAGGTATTTTTTAATGTACTATCCCAACACTTAATTAATAAAACCCATAATCAGCCACTCACATAAAAGAGATCCTGGATCTTAGTATCTCAGCAGAGAGTAAAAGTTGTAATGATAAAATGAAAAAGGCAGGCTTGGGTTGTGTAAACTGTCAGAAAGAAGAATATTTAGAATATTTGGATCTGTAATATCAGTTGTTAATGTACTCAGGATTGCTACATAACTGAGAGTTCCCAGATTCAGGAGAATTCAAAGTGAATTATTCCCATAGTGCATTTCTGAGAAGCATGAGAGAAATCTAAGGTATCTCTTACAGATTCTTTCCATATCTTGATTTAACAAACAATATTATCTTACCGTGTAGCATAAGGTTAGCTCAGAATATGCTAAGTAAAGACTACTAGGTGACTGTAACTTGACCTACCTTCATTCTTATTTTTATTCTTTGTCGTGAATAACCAAACTTCAATCCTCAACAGACAGAAATCAAGCCAGGTCTATCACAGTATTTTGGATAATCTTATATCCAAAGAGAGCTATAGCAGAGAAGTCAACTGGAAAAGAAACCATAGCAAAGAAACAGGATTGACATAGATATTTCAATACTCCAAGATACAGCTGATAAAGATTATTCTACCAAGGAGGTTCTGGGGTTCAATAGTAAAACTGACTAAGAATAGAGAGGCTGAATCTGTGGAAGTCCTTAGAACGAAGCAGAATTCTCCAAGCACTCCATCTTTTTCAGCCAAAGACAGAATTTGGGAGTTTAAAGTAATCTGTTAAAATTTATCAATAAAGGATTAAGAGAAAATATCCATGTACAGATATGTGTATATCCTATAAACTTTGAGCTAAATAAAAACATTTTCTTCTCAAGACAGTAATCCAGACATTGACAATACCCAAAAGGAAAAAGATGCAGGTGCCAAATTATGTTAATCATGTTGACTTGTCTGAGAGTATCATTACACCTCTGAGAAAGGAGCTACTTGGCCGTGGGCTGTTATGTTTGAACAGAATCTGAGTGATGCAAATGTTTCAGGAGAATCTTACAGCTCATGCTCACCCTATATCTATGGCATTGTTTCCTGATCCTTTCTGGACCAGGACAGATCCTTAAATTTTTTTTTTTCTTTGGTGGAATACTTGGATTAGTTTTGGGAGCATTGAACTATTTGTCCTTGTTCTGCATATGAGGTCTAGTTATTTTGGGGGGCTTGCAGTAAAAGTACACGTGGTGTGAAACAGAAATATTGGACAGAAACATGGAATGTCAAAACAAACCTTGTTCTGAATTGTCTGAAAAGTTCAAAAAGTGATGCCTTAGAGTAACAACTATGAAACCCTTTCTGTTGTTTATAAAACTGGTCCAGCTCTCTGAAAATCCCTTGAGTTTAAGGATAACTTTCTGTACTGAATTAGTTTGCATATTGCTAGTTATAAAACTAGAAACCATATTATCAACCGTGAAACTATATAATTAGTTTCTTTATGGACCTGCAGTTTTTGCTAGATAAAATAAAAATTGTCTCCAAATGCAGATGCCATTATGAATATGACAGGTCATTTAGGGAAAAAGAGTTATGTAGAATAAAATCTGATAATTTGTTGGAAACATTAGCATATAGATGGCTATGGGATGTGTGAAATATTATCAGAAGAATTCTAATCTAAATTGTTGCAATGTCCACATAGGAATTAGTGTTTTGTTACTCTAATGCTCTTAGCAATTCAGACTTAAGCAATTTATAGACCTAGCATTCAGCTGTGAATAGAACCATGCATTCTTTCTCCCTGTTAAAATATTGAGAGCTGTCGAGTTGAGAGCATAGATTATTGTTATTATACAAAGATATATAATCAAATGTTCAAAAGGGACTAATAACCCTGAGGAAAAATTATAGGTTTTTTGCTCCAAGATATTTGTATGGCGGAGGAAACTTTTTTTTTAATCATATTTGACTAAATCTAGTGAGAATGATTTTACAATTCCTGCATGCAGAAGATTAGGTAAATACTTCCTGAACAGGAAGAGTTTTTCTGTAACTCTGCTCCACTAGGAATTATTTTAGAAAGAAACAAACCCCTTACTTATCCACAGAGCCACTGCCTGTGAGGGCAACAAAAACCCAACAGATTATACCATTTCATGTGTAAATGGAGCGATTTTAGGCAGGCCACCCTGACCTATGGACTAAGGCGATTCATTGAAATGGGGACCAGAAACTTCCTAAGCCTGAAATCCAAGATTACCACCATCCCAAGAAAGTAATGAGATGGTGCCAAAGTTGGAATTCTTTTCCTGGCTGCTCAGGGAACACACCACTGAACACAGTTCATGTACTCCACTGCCTGCATGGGCTGTGCAGTTCTCAGCTTTGAACTCAGTGCCAGAAGTCATGTCAGATCAGAGATTATAACTATTTTTCATAAAGACGTTTGACATTCTTTCTAAGAACTTCCACAAGAAAATTTGTAGTAAAAACAATATTCTAACAGCTGCACATGTATATACTACTTTGATATCTTTGCTCTAAAACTCAATATGTGAAGATAAATTTTTTTGCCCAAATGTAAATATCTCTTGCCAAAGTAAACTTGAAAAATCTCATGGAAGCTATAAAAATATGGAATCTATAAAAATTATCAATTTCACTTCTGCCTGCTAAATAGGTTGCTCTAGCTCCTCCTAATTTATGCCTTCTAATTGAAATTTCTCTCCATGTGTTTCTTTGGGTTCTGTGGGCCTTATATTCAATACTAAGTAGTTTGCATTGCTTGATTTTTAAGTAAACACATGTTCTTTCTGATGTCTGCAAAAAGATATAAGGAATACAATTTTCTTTAGTTAATCACATCTTAAAAGAGCTGCAGACTAAATCTAGAGAAACCAGCTTTCTTCCAGCTTTTTTAAAAGGAATCTCCCTTTAATCATCTCAGTAATCATCCCAGTAATGGGAAATAAGTATTAGTTCCTCAATAAATGAAGTAATTTTGCATACTTTTATGTAAGTGGGTCAGAAAATACATGTGACTTTATCATGGGAATGACCTAGTTCTTAGCTGATTTGGGGGGAAAATTAAGGGTTTTTTATTATGAATGTAATTTACAATGACAAAATATAAGTTTCTGATTTTTTTTCGAGATTAAAGGTCATTGAAACAGTCTAAAATTTTTCCTGTTACTTCCCTTATTTAGGATAGGAAAATCGTTTTTGGGAAAGAGTGATGAAGGATATGTGCTGGTTAAATTTTTCTGTCTTGTTTTTAAGAATCTGGTTAATTACTGAACTAGGTCTTATATAAAAAAGAAATATTACAATCAAACTCCTTGTCATGCATCTCAATTATAGCCTGTGTTTGTGTTCCTGGAAAAACACATATCTACGTTAGAGCTGGAAGAGCTTTCAGACCATTAAAAAAGCAAAATGATTCAAGGACACTTCCATGATTACTTAGGGCTCAAAGACTGCCCATTCTGAAATTACTGGGCCCCTCTGCCTATTCTAAATGTATGGATCTATCTGTTTGACTGCACATTATCAATACCTCAAACAAAGTAACACCATGCAGACTTAGAAAAGCAAAAACCTTCTCTAGAAGTGCTGTTGTCTTCCCTGCAGCAGTTGTAATGTCAAACTATGTCTCTTTCTCTACCAGGTAACCTAAGGGAATAGAAAATAAAGAAGCCATGAAAAACTGCTACTAATTTGAACATGCTAATTGCATGCTAATTCCAGACTAATGAAGAAACTGTATATATTGGGAACTGGGAGGAAAAGTAGCTAGATATTTGGAATTGCATAAAGGGGACTATTCAATTGGGTGCTCTTTCCTAAGATGAAGCAAGACATTGTTGCATGTTCTGTCCTCAAAGCAAACATACAAATAAAACAGGAACATTTTCTTTCCTCTCTGACTCGGTTGACTAATCAGACTGGTTAATTACTTGGTTGACAGCAAGTTGAATATGAGTCAGCAGTGTCCTGGAAGCCAGGAGGGCCAATTGTGTCCTGGAAGGCATCACAAACCAATCAAGGGAGGGGACTGTCCCGCTCTGCTCTACACTGGTGTGGCCTCACCTTGAATACTGTGTGTAGTTTTGGGCACTGAGGAGCAGCTAAGGTCACTTGGTCTGTTCAACCTGGAGGATACCTCATTGCAATTACAATTTCCTCAAGAGGGGAAGAGAAGGGACAGATGCTGATCTCTTCTGTGTGGTGACCAATGACAGGATCTGAGGGAATAGCCTGTAGTTGTGGCCGAGGAGGTTTAGGTTGGATATTAGTAAAAGGTTCTTCACCCAGAGGGTGGCTGGGCACTGGAACAGGCTCCTCAAGGATTCAGTCACAGCACCAAGCCTGCCAGAGTTCAAGAAGTGTTTGGATGATACTCTCAGGCACATGGTGTGACTCTTGGAGATGGTCCTGTGCTGCGCTAAGCGTAGGACTCGATGATCCTTCTGTATCCCTTCCAGCTCAGCATATTCAGTGATTTTGTAATTCTGTGAATTGTTAAAATGAGTGACTACTCTTTCAAATTGTCTAATGCAAGAGTAACACACAGTAATTTGACTTGATTACCTGCTGTATTAATTGTTGGTTTGTTCATTTGAATGTGTTGATTTATTGATTCAATTTAAATTGTGATTTTGATTGTCACAGCTATGAGTATCACCCTGTGCCATTTTTAATTAGTTCACTGAAACTGTAGTGTATCAGATTGAGAATGTGTTTGTTTAGTTTTATTAGAAGGATGAGCAAGCAAATATAAAACCCATAAAAACCACATGAGTTTGTATTTCCTCCACCAAATTGCCTCATGGGTCATGTACTCAAGGGCGAAAACATCAATAATGTACTTGCAAACTACTTGCCTCACCTTCTAAATTAATATAAAGTCACTCATATTTGACTTGGTCAATAGAAATGGCAGTAGAATATGTTTCTTTAAAGATTAGATCATGTAGATAGAATATTGGGTTTGCAGATATTTTATGAAATGTTCTTTACACTAATTTAAAGGAGCCAGGTTTTGGATCAAAATAATTTTTTAAATAAGATTATCATTTTAGTATTTTTCTCTTTTTTCTGATCAAGTGGAAACTAAAATTGTTACCTTTGGCAAAAACTGTGAAATCTCCCCAAAACTTGGAGCTTGCAACTATGAATTTTTTTATTAGCACCTATTTTGAAAATCATCATTTTGAGAATGAGTTTCTCTCAGAAAGTAATTCACTATACTGGTGATCTAATGAATCTCAAGGAACAGAACCTAGAATTTCAGACCCACCCAAACCAGCATTTTAATCCATTATTATTGGTCTTCTACTTTGGCTGCATCGTTACTAAGAAGGATGTTACACCTTCACAGAGCATGGCCACAATCCTCAGGGAACAGTCCAACTTCACTCTAATTATTTTCACGAACAAAAGAATTTAAGTAGAAAATTTCACAAATGTGAAACACCCTGTGTTTGGGTGCCAGAGGTGATGCCGGGAGCACCTACTCTGTTTCCTTCCTCTGTTGCTTTTCTGAGACATGAGGGTCATGTGAGGAACAGGAAACCAAGACCTGCCAGTGCCTTTTTTGTTTTCATCCTGGTCTCATGCAAGAGCACACTAAGCACAACCTTAACAGACTTCTTCATTCATTTTTTTGCTTACTTAAACATTTGTTTAAAACTACACAGCTTCAACAGATAAAATAGTAGGGTTTAGAGGGGAGAGGAACTGCCCCCCGCCACCCATCTCTCGAGGGCAGAGACGGGCAGCGGAAGCCCTGAGGTCGGCAAGCAAAGGGCAAGCAGCTCGCAGGGGGTCCAGCAGCAAATTTGGAGAGCTTCATTCGATTTTCCCGCAGCTTATAAGGCTGCCGGGAGGGACAAGTTTTACCGCTCGGGCAGCCAATGAGAGGAAATGCTAGAGTAACCACGGGAACCCAGGGACCAGGGATGGACAGGTGAGACAACCAGTGAGACCACAGGATTTACATATATGAGGAGTAAAACATAGTACATATAATACACAAATATTAAAACACAGAGTTAACAATTTCCAACTCGTGACACCTTATGTCAAAGTGTCTTATATTCTGGCAGCTTGAACATTCTCATGGAAATGACAGACCTGCCTATAAAATTTAACCAGGGTGAGAAGTCCTAAATCCAGGTCTCCATACAATAAAATCCGACTTTTTTGGGACAGAAATTAGTGCTTTATTACCATTTTGTATCTCACTGACAACCTGACTTCAGTACATTCATAGCACAAGTATTACAGCAGGCAATACAAACAATAAAGCAAACAGGACTAGGAGAAGAATACTTACCTTATGCTTCCCATGAAGCTCAAATCTGAAACTGGTGCCAGGTAACTTAACCATCAAAGCCCAGGTGCTTTTGCACAGCTCAAAAAATAGGTACCAGTATCGAATGAATTTCAATGATTGAAATTTCCCTATACAGAAAGTGCCCTGGATAGATGAGGGTTTCATGGTATTTGTGTGAGGTTGGATATCTAAAGTTGCCCACTTAGAGGCAGCCCAGCCGTGCAGTGGTCTGATGCCAATACTTTTCTGTGAGGCACATACGAGACCAATAAGACACTGACTTCTTGTTCGCAACCTCACAGAGACCTGACTGCATAGGCAGCTGGGCACCTCGTCCTCTCCCTGTGCTCTCCCCACAGCAGCTGAGATGTGCAGGGACTGGGAACAGGCTGAGAACCCCTCACATGCTACCAAAGAGCAGTTTCTGGTGACCACCTCCCACTGCTCCTCCCACCCTGCAAGGTGTTGCAAGGAAACATCTGAGGCTCTATTTCTGCCTCTTGTTCCCACCACTGAAATATGTATCAGCTGCAAATGATGATGTGCCAGGGTCAATTTCTAACTGGCACCACAAGATTTATCACTTGTCAAAGTACAACAGCACTGCTATTTATTCAAAAACCCCTGATATTTTGCCTACTTGTTAAATAAGACACTGCATTGTTGCAGCATTATTACAACTTTTGGCTGGATTTCAGGCTGAAGACAAAAGAAAACAATGTTTCTGAAGACATTAGCAAGGCTATTGAGCTATTTCTCCTTTCTTTCCGTTCATTTGTATTATTACATTATGCAGTGTTAAAGCACCAATTAACTCACAGAAAACTTCCAGGTCTTCATGATTATTAATCTCTGCTTTTCAAAGAGCTAACTGAGTTACTGTTGTGTAAACCCAGAGCATTATTCATGAAGCTCTGGCTGTAGCAGCATTTCTTTCAGTCTTCAACGAGATCAACCATATCCTTAATGAGCAAGAGCAAATGGGAAATCAACAGAGGATTTTGATATTGAATTTGAAAAGACTACAGTCTATCAGTCTTGGCAAAAGAATTGCATAAAAAAGGGAGAAATATAATTTGAATTAGGCATGTTGAAAAGAAAGAGGGAATTGTGTCCTAGTTGCATGAAAATATTAGGAATATTGTGATCAACTTTTGTATAAGCTTCAAAAATACCATTAGGTACACCATGATATGCTTCAAAGTATATAACATCAGAGAAGTATAACTGATTATTATGACTTCAAAAACCTTTAAATTTCCAGGAAGCCTCTTTTCTATCCACAAATAAAATCTCAGTGATTTTTATTTTTTTTTATTTTATTTTCCCTTGGATCCTCTAGTATGCAACAAATCCGAGATTGAAAATGAAAACAAAAAGTTATTTCTCTACTGTTAAAGAGAAAAAAATAAGTATATTTTTTCATTACATTCTTTCTGTTAAGCCAGTCTCTTCTGGGAGATGCTGCAATTGATGATTTAATAGGAAAATCTGCTTTTTCTCAAATTTTTTTTGTAGTGAAAGTGAATTTGTCTCCATGATGACCATTCTGCAGCATATGTCGTAACATATATCGTAACATATCGTAGCATATATCGTAACACTAGACTAACTCACTGTTGTTAGTAGCCACCAGTACAAAGACAACAGGTTTTTGCTTCAAGTAGCAGACAGATCATGAGGGTCAGTGGCATTCAGTGCTACAGTTCCACCCAATATGCAATCAGAGGTAAATCCTTGCCACTGATGTCAGACTTTCATATGAAAGTTGGGGAGGGACAGGGTACTCCTGCAGAGCTACAGGAGAGGGTTCTGTCCCCCTCACTCTGGTAGTAAGGTTCTTCTCCTGGAGACCTGCAGCCTTATATAGACTCTGCACTGGCTCTCTGGGATTTTTCTGTACTTCCATGAGAACCTTACCACTAAGAACCTGATCTTAAGGCAGAAATTATCCCCCACATAAAGAAAACTTGACAATACCCTTCAGTGCCTTTTTTTACCATACAGCAGCTGGCTATTCTACACTCTACTCAATTTTTATTCACCTGCATTAACACCCCAATCACTTCTGTTAATCAAGTTTTCTCTGTACTGCTGCAATCATAAAGCACTGTTGGGAAAGCACTTCAATCAGTGCTGATGAGTCTGCACCTTTCAAAGTAAAATAAATTTTGGGCCAAATTTTTCTAATTTTTCTATTCTCTATTTTGTCTTGTTGGTGAAGAGTTACTCTAGCCATAGACATGAAAACACAAGACATTCTTGTATGTCACTCAGATTTGTCACCTAGAACACAATAATCAATCATAGCTGCTTTGGCAAACTACCAATGAAGGCTTATTCTCAGACAGGTGCAGTGATTTTATGTAAAGAAAATAATTAAATAGATGTGAACTAAAACCAGGAAACAACATAAATTCAGAGCTGCCACCTACTAGATTCACCCTATGGTGTTCCCAGCTTCCTAAGGGATTTGGATTTTAATGGTCTTTGCCTTTATGCTTAAGTAGAGTATGTTACTAAGACACTCTATTAAGAAGAGAAAGAAAAGAAAAATCCTGTACTGGGGGCTTTAGTTCCAGCTAATTTGTGTAATATTGCTACATCATTTGTACCCAATTCAGTGACAAGCTCATAAAGGGACTTTATTGCACTCTGTGCCTTCAACCAATTAAAGGAAAAACAGCCTTTGTTCAGCTAATCATCTGAGTGTTATCCAAATGATCCTTCTGGGTCCAATTTAGAAATCTAAATACCTCTGGCAGTTAAAGTGTAGTGAATGTAAATAATTGAAATTATAAATATCTCTAAACAAATGAAATTGCTAGTGATCTGGTAGCTTGCCAATAAACTTTTGCTCAATGAATTCACGGAGTTGAAAACAACAAAGAAGATGCTGTAATTGGACAGCATATGGCAAAGTTATGTTTAAAGTTACCAAGTAGAGTTTTTTTACTGACTCACTTTTAGATGGTGTGCTGTGGAAACAGAGGGCATACAACTCAGCTTATGGTAAAAGACAGATGTTCCAGGCAACAAGAAATTAAAGGAGTATACTTCAGGAATCTGACTTTATATCTTTCTTTGCATTTTTATGCCCCAAACTTAATACCACAGATGTCAAATGTAGAACTTTCAATAATTTACTGATGGAAGTAATTTTACACTCTTTAATAGAACACACCGCTTGTTTAAAATAATTAAAGGAACTTAATGAATTAAACATTTTGCAACTGCAAGCTCTCAATTTTTGTTTAGTCATACTATAAGTAGTAATAATATCTTTATATGCAGTAATATATTATATACAAATATATTTATTCATCAGAAATAGCCAGAGCTGAATTAAAATCAGACAGGCAAGGAAAGCACTTTGCACAATATTTATGAGATTGTCATTTAGTCTGGAGTGATGGTTTACAGGTCCAAAAATTTATTTCCATGCATAGTTTGGACACATCTGTAGATTTTGGTATTAAAGATGGGAAAATGCACTTGAAATGCTTCACTTTTCAGGTGCTTGAGCACCTTAAATAATTCATTTCTTCTATATTTGAATAATTTTTTTCCCAAAAACTCTTCTGCCTGTGAAATGTAAATATACACTTTATTAGCCTCAGAGAAAAAAAAAAAAAAACTGGTTACATTCACATATCACTTCCATTTTGTGGAACTGTGACTACAAATAATGTTTCCAGAAATAACATTTACAGCATTACATCAAATCCTGGTTACCTACAAATGACTATACTGGATGAGATAAATGACCCCTCATTGACCTATCCCCAGCTGTAGTCATGAGCACAAGTCAAGGCAAAAACAAAAACAGAACAAACAAACATTTTTAATATCTTTCCCTCAGCGTTTGCCTGTTTTATGCTCAGGGGGATTAGTGAGACTGATGTGGATTGTTATTTAGTTCTCCTCACCTTACCTCTCTTCCTAGAACTTTTTCAGTAACCTGTGAATACATATAAATTTTTTGCTTCCACAAAATCCTTTGTAAAATATTTCCATGGGACCAATACCCTTTGCAATGCCCTTGATCTTCTACTGAAATAGGTAATGAACAGCTTCTAAGCAAGCTTTCTGTGTCTCCCACCATTCTACTGATCTCTCTCTGATCCACTTTATATCAGCTCTGTCTGGGCTACATCAGACTCATCGAGTGAGTCCTGCCTCACACAGAAACTGTTTCCTTCTTCTGATCATTCCCATCCGCTTTCCCTGAATCTTTTAATGTGTCTTTTATTGGAATGAAGGTATCAAAACTGCACACCATGAGCCAGGGGAGGGTGGAGAAGTAAATAAATTTATTCCAGTGGCATAAATGAGCTGCCTGTTTTCCAGGAACTACAGGACAGGACTTCAGATATCTCTCCTGAGTGCTAACAGCCATCTCAAACACATTTTGACCAAATCATTTATTTTGCATAAAACTGAATTCTGTCCCTTATTTGACTGCCTAATCATAATATTTCATAAATTTCTTTGTAATTCTTCACAACCTGTCCTTTACCCTGAATAATTACAAATTACCAATAAAATTTCTTTTCTCACTTTACACCCTCATCTGTAGATCACTAAAATGCAACACCATTTCCTAGACTTCTCCAGGCTTCCTTCCCAAGGTGGTATGACAGCTTAGGATAGAGTAGGTTCCTAAGCCAGTGCTTTTCCAAGTCACTTCCTATTAACACTCTCTCCCACCACTATTTGCTGTCTTTTCTTATAGTTATTTTTGTTTGTTTCTGGATTAAGTCAGCACATGAGAAGCAAATATATTTAGCAGACTGCTTGAGAGGAATCTTCATCCCAGGTTCTGAACTTTACAATTGCAAGTTCTTGCAAATATATTTGATACGTTATAGCCACACTTACAAATCTGAGAATGTTGCAAACAAATTAACAAAATGAAAGAAAAGTTTGCCTTTATAATTGAATTAGGACAATTGTGACTTCTATTATTGTGGAGAGGGTAATTAGTTACATTACGTCTTTTAAGCCTTGGACCAATTTTGGTGCCATTGGTTGAGACAAAGTGAAAACCTCTAAAACAAATGTGCTGGAAGAGCTGCTATTCACCACTATTAACTGTCTGTCCCATATTATTTTGGTCAACATTCATATACATTTCCTTGCTTTCCAGGATTCTTCAGGCCGCTGATTAGATCACTTCTCTTGTCTCTTTGCATGTCAGTGTGACCAGTCAATGTTATTCTTTTTGCTGCTTCTGTGCTACTTCTATAAAAGAGTTGTTTTCTGTCTCATCTGTTGGTTTCAACAAATTCTCCTGTAAGGGAAAAATTCAGTATTTTTTGTTTCTTTTTAAATAGAGACTATCATAGTTGTTTCTATCTCCTTTTATTATAGAATTAGATATAAAATTTTCATCAAACTGCAATTAAAATAGATACGGGAAAAAAATGAGGTAAAGAGCTTTACAGATGTAGCCCTTCAGAGGCACTTTGCAGACCTTCTGACACTGGTTCTGCTACAGTTCTTACTGTTGTTGCAATGTTATGATACACTTTTAGTTATTGATGTTTTTCACTCTATGATGATATAATATGCAAATTGTCAGGAATATGATAAAGAGCCTGATATTTAAAAAAAAAAAAATTAAAAATTTGGTAAAATACTACCCTGTTGACATTTTAGCACAGAAGGATGTCACTGATTCTATCTGTCATGAAGCAATAACTCGAGAGGTCACATCAGATGTGACTGACTATAAAAGAATTCAGTGTGACTTATTCATCTCATTCCTTCAGAAGCTGAACAAATCCATAGGTTAAGCTTTTCAAAGAAGAGTTACAGAGGTCTAGTTCTGATATATATATATATATACATGCTGAATAAGTCTTAGACCTTGTGTCCTAACTCCTATAATCCCATGAAGTCACTGAACTGAGGTAGTTTCCAAGCAGTCCATACATGGAAGTGGAGTCTCACTGAGCTGTTTTTCAGAAGACTGACAATTCAGAAATTCCCACTGAAACCAACAGAGCTTGCTGAAAACTTGGCACTTCTGACAGTGCCACTTTCTGTAAGTTCAGCTACAAGTCAGGAGTTGAGTAAAAGATCTGATAACACATTCTCAATATGCTAGAAGAAGGTGTGGGAATTGGTGATTGCATTTAAAACACCTTTACAGATGTTTCAGAATTATTCATCCAACTTTCATTTAGTATGTTAACTCTTAAAACTAGATTACTGTCTTCATTTCTGCAAAACACTATATTCATTCTCCTAATCTAAATTGAACTGTGTGATGCAGTGAAGTACATTTCCTCAATCATAACTCTGGACTTACATAATTTCCTCACATCCCAAAATTTAATGTGAAGGATATAGCATGAAGCTCATAGATGGGAAAGTAAAATTAAGATTAAAATGTCATTACTTTACTTCTGGGGAAAATGTACTTGCAAGACTTAAAATTGATTTGAATATTATTTGAGAAATTGGATGACTGTGTGCAGAGCCCTGCAGGACATGGAAAATATACTTGTAACTCTCTCCCCTTTGAAAGAATCAAAGGTAAAAGATGCCTGAAAGTGGAAGGCATCTGAGATTCATTTACATTATTTTTATTTCATTCTCCACCTGAGTGTGATGACAACAAATGCTTTTTCCCTGGAAAAATTCCTGCTTTAAGTTTCATATTAAAAGGAAGCTTTAATAAAAATGTTCAGGACATAAATTAACAGGAATTTAAGTAGTCAAGGGATAGAAAGCTTCAACAGCCACAGTCCACCTACCTGTTTAGACCTGTTTAGTCCTTATTAAGCTGTCATAACTATAATTCAAAAAAAATCAAAATTGTAATATACTGATCTCATATGTACAGGTCAGTGAAAAATTAAAGTGATTCTCCATATTAAGCAAATAAGGAACTGAGTTATGGAGAGGTTAAAGTGACCTTCCTAAGGTCACGCAGGAGTAGGGACTTTCTCATGGCCCTTCTGTTTTTTACTGTTTACGTTACAGTCTCTTGGGATTAGTGGTTTGTAATTCTTTTTTCTTTTTCTGGATCATACATATCGCCTAACATAATGTGACCTTAGTGTACATCTGCACTACATGCAAGTCTGCATGGTGTTGACATGGTGAAATCCTAAATAGTGTAATTCATCAGAAAATGAGGGATAAAGTACCATAGAGTAAAATTAGAAGTCTTAATTTAATTTTAAAAGTTTCACCTTTAAATTGCAGGAAAGAAAAATCAATTTAGGCACTTGCACACTTCATTTGGTTTGAAGTGTGAAATTTTAAATGTTTGGTTTTGAACATTGTTTCACTTTTTGTACTACTCTTCCTGGAAAAGTATAGAATGTAAGTTAGGAAAATTGTTTAAACTTATTTTGCATTGTTTGAAACTTTTCACAGAAAAAGAAAGAAAAAATGTAAGTGAAATTTAGTTTTCTCCTTAGTTACAGGTGCCCCAGTTTTTCTAGTGAGAATAAGGAAGAAAAGAGAAATTTAAAAATATTAGGAATAAAATTATCCTATTATTGTTAGCAACATATGTTTTCAGAATTCCTTCCTCAGGAACTCTTCATCATAGAAAAGAGAAATATTGTGAGAATAAATATTTTTCAGTAATTTTTTCTTTCAACTAAACTTGTTGTTTTTGCTGTATTTCTTGAAGAACATCTTAACAGCATTTGATAAGACTGATGAAAATGAAAGCTGTTTCATGTTAATTGTTTCACCCTGGGATAAAGTTTCATGAATCAAATTAATTGGAGAAAATATTAGCTTAAAATATTTCAGTCTTCCATTTTCTCTTGCCACTTCTTCCCGCCTCTCAGTCATTCTCACCTATTCCTTTTACTTTTCCAGAAAACAGTTTGTAAGGCCAGGCTGCACACCAGGTCCTGGACCAGAGGCACACCAAGATGTTGATATGACACAAACATGAGACCAAGGAAGGTACTTTGTGCTGTGAAACCAGTATGTTAGTTATTGCAAGTAAGCAACCATCCTTTTTGTCCACTCAAATAACTTTTGCCCTCACATGAGGTGTCTTAAGTCTATTCTTTACAAACACTAGAAAGAAACTGGCACTCCTAGAGGACAGTAGGTTTCATTCTGAATCTACTCTCCTAGAATAGATGAACAACTCTTTCAAGACCCATATTTTTATTTTAAAAATGTTATATATAATTGCCTAAAGTAGGTGTGATCATTTCCATCTTCCATGTCATTCTTGAATTGAAGGTTTTGATACATATATATAACACTATACATTTGTAAAGTGTATGCATAATCCTAAATGAGTAGGTAATTGACTAGGACAAAAAGCAGACCCAGTTCCTGATTTAGGAATATCCTAAGGAGATGACATATAGATAAGAAAAAGAAAAAATAAAGTTGACTGACTAGTCAAGTCATACAACTTTCATGCTGGTAATCCAGGCTTTTCTGAGTTGAAATTAACTTGACATGTTTAAATATTGAGAGTTTGTAGTCTATATATTTGACATGCAGGCCATTACCCCAAATAAGCACCCTGTCCCTGTACTGCTACAGGAAGTATTTACTGCTTTCATTCTATATATTTAATTCTATAATTTGTGTACTGTTATAACTTCTGTTAGAAAGTGAACGTAACTGCCCAGCTTTTTATGATTTTACCCTCAGTCATCTTCCCTTAACATAAGACCTAACATAAGACCTTAACATAGTGTTAGATGTGGAACAGATATGTGGTAATACAGTTCTTCCTCTCAGAGCATGATTATAACACTCTCTTTCTTCTTAGCCTAGCAAGAAAACTGAACACTTGCCTTCCAAGATATATTTGTATACAGAAAATAATTAATCTGTAAAAGCAAACAAATTATTCTGCCAACATGATCAATGGAAAGGAGAGCCAGAAAAAAATCAAAACAAGAAGTGTTGTTTTCAAACACCTTTGAATTCCAGAATATTTCAATGAACATAATGTAAAAGCAAACACCAGCTGCAAAATTCACATTTTCTCTAGACATTGAAAGTGAATGGTTGGTTCCAGACCATGGGTGAATGGGTGGCAGATTTTGTTCTTTACAATATATTTCACAAAATCCACACTGACATTTTATAGTATTATCATACCAGCATATATCTGGTATATGAGTAGAAGATTAAAAAACATTTAAGGCATTTAACTGACCTAATTCTGGCAAATGACCTTTGCTGACATTACTTAAATTCTGTTTTGCAAAGGAAAAAAAAAAGGTAGCTTCTATTGTTCACAGCCTGCCAGCCTCTAAAATTAGTTCAGGAACAAATCTGATTTTTCAGAAAACTGGTCTGAATAGGGGACTCCTGAACAACCTCAGGCACTGAAGGAGCTAAAGGTGATGGTGACAATGCTGTGGGAACACCTTTAGCAAAAAAGGCTTTTCTCCACAGGCTGAATGCACTGCTGCCCTCTAGGTAAGCTGAAACTGCAAGACGTTACTATATTTTTTTCATCAGAAACCAAACTACTCATTTTTTCCCTCAATTATTTTTGGTCTAATAACACTGCTTGATATTTCCAGGTGTTTGTCCCAAATTATGTAACAACACTACAGCAGGTTCAAACTTCTGAGCTCCTCCTATGAAAAAACCTAAGTGCCATTTATTCTAGCATTTCAAATGCAAACAGAATAAATAGGCACAATTTTAATGGTTGGTGGTGAGGTAATATACAGTTATTTAGACTAAAAATCAAAAGAATCCTCCCTCTTTTCTTCTTTTTGTTCAGAATATCAGATTTTTAAATAAATTCTTAAAAATGGAAAATGGTGGAATGGGTAGTATATAAACTAACCTCATGTGAAGATTCAGAAAGTTGAGTGTGCCATTGTATCTTTTGTATGAAAAATTGTGCTTATTCAGTTTATTATAAATTATGCTTACATTTATTTCCATATTTATATGGTGTTTCTTTTCTTTCTTCCAACTTACTTCTAAGTAACTACTTTCATTTCCTTACTTTCATATGTTTTCAACAAAAAAGTATCATGAATAAATAGCAATATAGTTCTCCTGGCATTCTTCTGCTCCTTTCACTTGAAGTAAAACAAACTTAAAAGAGCCCTTTTGCCGTTCATACATCTGCATTTTCTTCTGACAAATACTTAAAATACATTTTTAAGTTTTAATTCCAGTCTATGTAGACTTCAAACTTCCATTAGGATTTCTGTGCCTCAACTCTTGCTGAAAATTAATATTTTTCTAAACTTGAATATTTGTGTCTGCAAGGATCAACAAAGTTGAGACACACAGTATCAACTAGCATTTATAGTGCCTGAACAGGACATCACACATCTTATTTAATCCCTAACAACAATGATTTATGTGCATGATCTTCTATTTCATTATTCTTGTCCATCTCCATAAACTATTCTGCCTTGCTAGAGAACTGCCAGCTTCAATAAAATTTTCTTGTATAAAACTAAAGAGATTTCAATGTATCATACTACTTTAAAAAAGTATTTGCTCATGTAGAAAGATGTAACTCTTCCAAAGAAAATTAAAGACAATCAAAGGCATGATGATGGGCTGTCTCCCCGCTAGTCTTTTGCTAGGATCTTTAGCTAAAGCAACACGAGCAACATGGAAGGTCTAACATTTCCTTGTAACTTTAGAAGGGCTTGTTTGGGCTTGCTTCACATTTTTCTTTAAAATTTAAATGAGAAATTAGAGTTTGTTAATTTAAAAAGATAA
>VYXB01002869.1:291559-322876 GCA_013397135.1 Pachyramphus minor | reverse complement strand
TTTGCAGCTGATAAACCACATAGGAACTGTCACTCAAGGGAGGTGGGAGATGTCCTGCTGCAGAGGCAACAACTGTGGCAAAATCTCTCTCCTCAGATGGACTTGGTTCATTAAAGCCTAATTGTAATAGTAATGCACATCTCCATCCCAAAGTTACCCACCTCCAAGGTACGACCAACCCCCACTGGCCATATGCTCTATATTTCTTTGACTATCTTTAAAAGTGAAGCAAGTGAATTTTACACCAATCAATAACAAAAGTATGTATGACTAAATTCACTCAAGCTCCACTTCAATGTAAAAAAATAGCATAAAAGTAAGTTGAGAATGGGACAAAAGTGCGGGAAGACTCCATTGTAACTGCTGGGATCAATAGATGGACTGTAACTGTCTTCTCCCCCACACGGATGCCTGTTGGCTAGGAATTACACTCTGCGTGCGCTGAATACTTCCATTGGGATTCGAGCTTGTCTATGTGTTGTTTGAAATATGTTTTTGCAGCAATCTTCAAACAATTTTATATTAATAAAAAGTGTTGTTCCATAAACGGTTAGTGTGAGTCCTTCACAGGTGTTGGCAGTTGCCAGCAGCAGGTAACCACTCCAAAAGTGGAAAGACCCAGACCCACTGAGGGGGTTTGTAGGCTTTGCTCCCTGAAAAGGGCAGTTGAATTGCCCTCCAATCCAGCAGGAATATTCAGTGAAGGGTCCACAGCATGGGATCCTGACAGATTGGTCAGGCACAAGGGTCTTATCTTTCCTGGGGTACTGACAGACAAATTAAATACTAAGGGTCGAGGTAACCTGACCCTTTCACATGACAGAAAGTATTCCATTGAAAAAATAAATATATGAATGTGCGGTTTTGTGCGTGTGTGTATTGGTTTTTTCCTTTGTGCATTATTTATTATCTGAAAAATAAGGTAAGTTTGCTCTGAAGAAACTCATCATAAAGTGTCAACACACCAGGTAACAAATCAAGGGTTGGTTAAATGACTGTGCTTTTTGGAGGAAAATATATTTCAGTTTGGGGGCCTAAATTCATTACGCCTCAGTGCATACTGAGTGAAAAACACTATCTCTTGTCACTAATGTGTTTATAAAAGGGTCTTGTCTTCAACACCAAAGAGTCAGTTTTGCTTGCTTCCTATTTTATGTTTTCTTTGATGTATTGTCTGACAGTAGAAGGCAATGCACACAGCAGCTTTCAAAGTCTTCTAATTGATTTTAATATTTAAGTAATTTTTTTAACAGGAGCAAGCTTAACTACATTATTAGGTTTTATAAATTATTGGAATACCTGAGTGAGAAATTTAGATTCAATAAAAATTAAATTTAAAAAAATTCTTCATACTTCATAGTTTCCAAGAATGAATTTTAATTATTTAGTTATTCAACAGTGGTGATCTACATCTGAAATTTTCAAGCCTTGCTGAGTTTTTCTGTTTCTTTTATTTTTATTCATTGAATACTTCTTCATAAAGGACAAAAAGGAGAAGAGAGAATTCTAATTTAAACCACTCAATACAAAAACAAGCAAACAAACACAGTTCCATTCTCAGCAGATTTTGAGAGTGCCATAAACTTGTTTTATTTGTCCTCTCTAATAGTATGACAAAGAAGTATCATGAGAGAAGTTTTTCATCTATAGAAATTTTATTGCCAGATTATGTGTTAGCCCTTCAGGAATACCAAACTGTCTTTAAAGTCATAATGAAATATGAAACATTATATAACTGGTAATAGAAATAAATTTCTGGCTTTTTTTGTCATACATCAAGGTGATAGTCTACTCCATATTTGTGTCTATGTATCTGCCTAATCACAATGGGAACAAGTGTAAAGCTTTTTTGGGGCTTTTTTTACTGTTAAGGTAAAGAAAGCCCTTAAAGGTGGAGGTTGTCTCCCCTATTCAGGATATAGATAAATAAATAGAACTGTGAGGAACTATGATTGTTCTGTGTCCCAAAGACGGACATTAGTTGTTTTGAAGCACAGTAGCTCATTTCCAATTACTTTCCCACAGACGTAGCTTGGGGTAGTCATTTGACACTCATTAGTGCTAACTAAAAAAATTATGTTCACTTACCTATCCTGTTTACATTGCTAAAATTTTTTTATGGTCAAGAAGGAGAATATAGGCACATTATTCAGTGAATGATTAAGCAAACAAGCAATCCATAGTACATATTGCTCATGAAGTTACTGAACGTACTTCATGTAACTTAAATAAGTTACTCATATTTTTTCTTGTTCAGTTCAACCCATAATCCAAATGCTTGTAGGCATGAGCTTATGGTATTATTAGTTGCACTTCGAGTTACTAGGTAAAGAAGTAAAATAATTAATTGTCAGAAGAAGAGCATTACCAGACTGTCAGTGCAAGTAATTTCCTCTTTTGGGGCAAGATTATCAAAGACAACCTTGTTTTCTCTGGACATATATTTGAATTGAAAAATGTGTATTTATTTTAGGCGAGGAAACATTTATATTGCTTTTCCTTTCTAACTTACTAGAAATACTTGTATCCTCAGCTCACAAAATACTACTACTACTGCTACTACTACAACTATTTCACCTCAGTAAGACTATTTTAGGGATGCATGTAGCTATCCACTAGTGAACTGTGATGTTTAGAATGTTCTTATATAGCTGTTAGGTAGCTTTCATTAAATAACTCTAATCATAATTTCTTATGTTACAGAGTATATCTTTGCAGAAATTAATTTTGTGTTAACATAAAGCCTCTCTGCCCTATGCCTTATCTCTGGACATATTTATGGTGGGTTTTTTCTGTTTGTTAGGTGTAATGTTGTCATTGTTGCCAACTCTTGATCCCTGTTTGCTTGAATTTTGACTTAGCATTATTTCTTTCTTCTTTCTGTGAATAACAAACCAGAATTAAAATATGTTACTATTTTGACAGTCTTTGATGTGGGAGCTGCAATGACTGTCACAGAGATTAAAGAAAGGGAAAGTTATGTCCTTAGACCAACAACAAAAGAAAAATAATTTTCAGAGATTGACTTATTTTGGCTTTTCTTAAAAATAATTTAAGAAATTTAAATAAACTTTTCTTTTAAAATAATTTCTGAGTAATTTTGAAGATATAAGTATTCCATACTTGTCTTCTTAAAAAGCTTTTCTTACAATTTCAGCTAAGTCCCTGGCAAATTCATTCAGTAAGAGTTTTTCAGGACAGAAGACAAGAGTATTTCTTTCAGTTTCTGCTCCTGACAGTTACAGGTAAGAATATCACTCGGTGGAGTGATGAGATCTGCGTTTAGAGCACTTCCTGGTAAAGCCAAGTATGATGTGGGGGGGAAATACATCACTGTTAATTAAGGAAAAAAGTACTGAACCTCAAGTGACTGCTGGTGCTGAACAGCTAGATTTTCGTGATGGCAGTCTCCAAGTAGGGAGAGCAGATAAAAGCATGAAATCCAGGGTGAGGGCCATGGAACCTAGCAATTGAAAGAAATTACAGGAGAGCAGGACTTGAGCTGGCTGGTGAGACACAGAGTTCCTCTCTTATTTGAGGACCCTTCAGACAGATCAACAACATTTTAACGTCTTTAAAACTAAAACCCTGTTAACTTAAATGAAAACATGGATAGCTACAAAAGTGATAAAAGTGCAGTTGCAACTCAGCTTTCTGAGTTACACAACGTAACAGGCTTATTTTTGATGTCTGAAACACTAAAGAGTGTTACGCCTTTTTTGCAGGGTATGTGGCAGTAAAGAGTGTAGATATTCAGCCTGATATCCTCTGGTTTTTTTTCCAAAACATCACTTATTCTAACCTCATAGGAAACTGGATAAAACCAGTTTTCTTTAGCAGAATATTATAGCTATAGTAGGCAAAGATAGAGGAAGCAGGAGCTGAAATTTTTCCTAATCCTCTCAGTTAAACTACATCTGATGATTGTAAGAATAGAGGATTCAACTTTGTGTTTCTTAAGTTTTGAGTTTTAGAAGAAGAGAATTGTATTAACAAGGAGGTATCCCTATGAGCAAAGAGAGCAGCTTGTCACTGAAGCATCCATAAAGGTAGAGTTCTACCATTGTACAATGCTGTACAATGTAACATCCAGTTCATCTGCTGCAAATTCATTATTTACAACAGTGCAGGCCTCTCTGCAGACTAATGACAGTTTCATGCATTTATGTATTTACAGAATTATTAGACTGCTTTCAGACTCCATACTCCTCCATATTAAGGGCTGGCTTGCCCACACCTATGCTTATCACAGAGAGACTGGTAGATGCAGTCAACCAAATGAAGGAGAAAGTTCAGAGGAAGCTGCAGAATGTGAGTTTGCATGCACATGGCTTGAACAATAGCTAGAGCTGCAGCCCATCTATAAAGATGTATTCTCACAAAAACTGGTTAATTTGCATGCAAGGGCTGTTCTCAGGGTTCACAAACACATTGAACAAGAAATATGAGGGTGGCATATAAAGTCTGAAACAAGCAAAATAATGTGATTTCTAGGAAAAAAAAAAAGTTGGAAACTGCAAGCAAAATATGGAAGCGAAGAAATCAACATGCAGAGGTGTGACTTTGAGAATGTGGGATTTCCAGACAAAATCCTGTTAACTATAGGGTGGTAGTAGGAACAAGACATGAGATAAAAGTAAGAAAAAAATGAAGAGTGGAGGAAAAAAGAAAGATTCTTTTGTGCAGCTTCACTGGCAGAAAAGAACAATAAATTAGTGATCTACTGATATTAGTAATAAAACCAGTAATACTATAGCTTCCACTAATTTTACCTGTGATATTGGATGAGACAATATAGAGATACCATTTTTAGCCAAAACAAAGAAATAGAAGGAGACGTATATACTTCACATTTAGTGCAGATGGTACAAAAAATGCCCCATTAAAAATTTGATGGTTTCTGGGGGGATGCAATTCCTGCATAAAGGAGAACCATCAAGAAAATAGCAAAACAAAACAAAACCTATCAGCACTCCCACCTAACATGGTCCCCAAACTTTCTGGGGGTGCACTTGTTCCCCTTGTCCAGATCATCTGGATGGTGCAGGAGAAAATCCCTGTTTGCTTTTCTTGAAGTAGAATTTATCAAGTTACTCATAGAATTTGAACATAGGTCTCTACATTGCACTCAGCTCAGGGTATCTTAGATGACAATATCCTAATTGAGGTTAGCTGTCCTGTACATGTCGGATGATCTCACTCAAGATAATCTGTTCCATCCTCTTCCCAGGCATTGAGGTCAGGCTGACAGACCTGTAGTTCCCCAGATCCTCCTTCTGACCTTTCTTATAGAGGAGGGTCACAATGGCTCACCTCCAGTTTAAATCTCTCTCAATGCACTTCAAACAGCTGGTGTGGAACTTTTATTAACCCTTAGCAAAGGCATTGTGCAAAGCTGAGAGAGGGGAGTGGTAGACATTTAGCCTACCAGGACTTATTTGTATCTTTCCTCTATATTTTAGGATGAACTAAAATATGACCGCTTTTCTAAAAACTGAAAAAAAAAATTCAGTTTTTCATCTGCAATATCAATAACTATTTTTTTTATCCACCAAATCAATAATTATATCATGAAATCACTCACTAGTTCTCTTTCAAATCCATTATGAAGAAAGCTGTGATGGACTACCAGTAACACTAATCAACAACAGCAAAGACTGGAAAAAGAATATTGTGAAAATAATACATCGTAAAACCACTCACTACAAAGCTGTAGAAAGTCATCCTCACACATCCTGAAAGAATTTATGGTAGCTGATAAACAAAAATCGACACTACTTCTGAACAGCAGGACAGTGCAAGACTTGGACTGGATTGCAGTGTAAGACTGGATTGTCTACAACGTGAATATAGGATTGTATGTCTACTGATTTTCCATAAGGACATTTCAAGGTGACTACCAGGAAGGCAAGCTACAGTTACAAACACATCTCCGCTTGCAATTGTGGTTTCAACTCTATTAGCCCAAGGGGAAGATGGAAGAAGTAAGCCTGAAAAAAAATTGAACACATTAACACAGCCCCTGAAAGTAGCACAGAGTGAATGAAAAGCCAAACAGTGGTAAGAAAGCCTTCCCATAAAGGAAATACCTGCTTTGATTAAAAAACCACTTAACAGGGCACTGGAGGAAGTCACAGTCAGTTAGAAGTGACTGAGGACATTCTGACCAGTTTATTCAGGAAAGGGTGCTCACTGCAATGACAACAATTATTTTATTTGTATTTAGATAAATAACCTTTCCCTTCATAGTAACAGTTTTCCAAATGAAAGAAACAATTGGAACCTGAGTGAAAAGATAGGACAAAGCTTTTGAACTATTGCATTTCTATTATTCTTTAAAGTATGTGTACTTTCAATGAGTCTTCTTTTGGTTTGGTTTTACAAATAATTCAACAATTCACTCTCTTTTAAGAGAAGTCACAGTAACATTCACTTGAAATAGAGTCATTTTGCGAAGTTACAAAAAATTTAATAGCTACACCTGTTGTTAGAACTACCTGTCACATCTAATTACAAGACTAGTTTCTAGAAAATAGTCAGTGTTCTGTTGACAAATACAGTCTGTGTGGTAGAGTATTTCCTTGTGGTTTAGAAGCAGGAGTATGTATATTTCAGAAAACAGAGAACAATACAAAGAAAAAGCATGAATCCCTGTTAGAAGCTGACTACCATCCTGGGAAACTGACTGACTGCTAAACTTTTCTACATAGTTATAAATATGAAAATTAGACTAATATCATACATAAATGCACACAAAGTGATATCTTTCAATCCAATTGAGATATGAGTTCATAGTTGAAATTGAAAGTATACTGTGTTAATTGCATGATGTAAAAGGATACTTACCACTACATCTGCAATTTCAAATTCTCGATGCCATAAATTATTTTCCGAGATAAAATCCAAACTTATAAATTAGTTTAGCAGTGCTTCGCTTTGCAGCCTTTTATAGTACACAACATGCTACACTAAATAAATAATAATATTATACTGAACAATTAACTCTAATAAATATATATTAAATAGTATTATTTTATTACATATATATAAACATGATAAATTATAAATATGCAATACTGTATAAAGCATAGGATATTTAATATTATGGAAGTCTGCTCATTAACAGCTTTTAGTCATGCAAATGATACAGTGATAGCTATTGCAATGGAGTCCATGAAGAGATTGATTTTCCATTCAGGTTTTGATTGATAATGTGCAATAAATGAGGTCTAGGATCACACACATGGGAACATCATGATTTAGGTGAAAATCCACAGATCTGAATTTGAAAGGGCATATTCAATTTTTATCACTGTGCGGGATCTGGGTGAGATGGAATTAACTTTCTTCTTAGCAGCATGTATAGTGCTGTATTTTGGATTTCTGATTAAAAGATTGCTGATAACACACCAGTGTTTTGGCTATGACTGAACAGTTCTTGCACAATCTAAAGGGTTTCTCTTTTTTTCAGCTCTGCCCTCACAACAGGTGTACTGGAGGTGGACAAGAAGCTGGGAAGGGATAAAGCTGGAATAGCTGGCCCAAGCTGTCTAAAAGAAGAAGAAGGAAGGATATAAGTTATGGTATTTGTGCTTCTCAAGGAATAATTATATGTGGTGAGACCCTGCTTCCCAGGAAGTAACAGGACGTCTATCTGCAAGTAGAAAGGAGTGAATAAATACCTTATTTTGCTTTGCTTATGCACACACGTTTTTGATTCACCTGCTAGACTTCCTTTATCTCGATCTACATCTATTCACCTTCATTCTGTTTTCTTCCCATCCCATGGAGATCAAACAGTGTGGATGCTTGGCTGCTGTCCAGGTTCAGCCTAGAGCAATCACTCATTCCACACAATAAATAAAAAATTGTCTTGTGGAAAAAAGTAGCAGGAAAAGGTGTTTGTGGTCTCTTGCCTGTGTTTTTTTGGTTGGTTGGTTGATTTCTTTGTTGTTGTTGTTGTTCCTCCCCACCTCCAGATTCTGAGAAGTGTTATTTAAGTATAAGAAAAGAAAGGAGGACATGGTGAAAAGAGTTTTCTAGCTGTTTTATCTACACTTTCTCCTTCAGATTGAATTTCTAAATGTTAAATATTACATGTTCTACAGTATTTTTATTTCTCATTTAACTGTGTTGTTTAAGAGGTTTAATTAATTGTGTCCAGAAATCTTTTATTTCTCTTCTATATTACTGAAAAAAAGTTTCTACTGCCATAGCAAATAAATATAGACATTGGAATGCAACATTTTATTTTTTAAGTAGAAAATGTAGTTGCAAGCTGAATTCACTAAAAATATTTTTTTAATGACTTCAGTACTCAATCTGATAAAAATAACCAAAATATTTCGTCTGTTCTGCTAGCTGGATGCATAATAGAGCAGCTAAAGTCGCTCAGGAGAAATTTTGCAAAGACATAAAAAAAGTAAAAAAAAAATTCCACAGTATATTTTATAGTTGAAAAGTCATACCCTCTGTGACAGTTCAAATGAGATAATGCAGTCATCTCTCTTTCTGGTCAAGTTATTCAGATTATGAGAGCAATAGGTGATATCCAAAGAGTTTTAAGTTTCAGTTTTGTTCAGATGAGAACTCTGAATATAAAAGCTAGCAATCAGTATTGCAAGCATAGTCTTGAAAATATATTTTGTTTCACAGGCACATTATGAATAACTCAAAAGCAGATGTTATTACTGCCATTTCAATGCCTAAGTTTTCAACATGTGAAGCATCAAAAAAAGGCAGATAAAATTACAATGAGAAAATTGAAAACAACAAAAACTTACAAATGCATTTCAGAGATAAAATTTGTATTTCAGTAAAATTAGCTATTTCATCAGGGATATTTGAAACCACCACTTGACATCCTGTATCCATGCTTAATTAGACACTGCTACTTTTGGTCTGTGTTTGGCCCAGCCACCTGTGAAAGTTTGTTCTGTTTCCTGCCAAGTAGTGGGAAAACAAGGCCCTATAAACGCAAACTTCGTCCTTGAAGGTAGTACTTTGTATAAACTGAAATTAATTGGTATCTTCCTATTGGCTGATGGCCCTCCAAGGGCACTTGAAGGAGAAAGTGAAGAGGAGGGAGATGAAGTAAGCCCCCAAACTCATTTAGGAAAGACCAGTTCTGCCATAAAACAAGGGAATTGCTCAGAAAATTCTGAGCAATAGTAAAAGTAAAATGGCAAGATGGATGTCTTCAGATTCCAATGGACATGGTCAACAAGCAGCTATGCCCCTACCAACCAGCAAGAAGGAAACTCAGACTTTCATGGGTGCCATGGATTTTTGGAGAATGTATGTTCCAGATTACAGTCAGATTGTAAACCCTCTCTATCATGTGACACAGAAGAAGAACAATTTCAAGTGTGGTCCTGAACAACAATGAGCTTTTCAACAAATTAAACAAGAAATTGCTCATGCAGTAACCCTTGGGCCTGTCAGGACAGGACAAGATGTGAAAAATGCACTCTACACCACGGCTGGGGAGAATAGTCTTTCCTGGTGTCTCCAGCAAAAAGAACCTGAGGAGAAATGAGGATGACCCCCAGGGTTCTGGAGTCAGAGATACAATGGATCCTGCTATACCCCAACTGAAAAAGATATTGGCAGCTTATGAAGGCATTCAAGCTGCTTCAGAAGTCATTGACACTGAAGCACAGCTCCTTCTGGCACCCTGACTGTCAGTGCTGGGGAAGTCCCTTCCATACATCATGTCACATGCCATGTGGGGTAAGTGAATCATGCTTGATCCTATCAAGCCCAGATAGGAAAAGTTAGGCTACTGAAGAACATCACAACAATGGACAGGTGGATTTAGCTGCCAAGATTAAAGTGTCTCAGGTGGATCTGGACTGGCAACAGCAAATTATTTCACTGTTGATGAGCCCATGAAGCTTCAGGTAACCAGGGAAGAGATGTAACATACAGATGGGCTCGTGACTGAGTGGTGGACTTAACCATGGACACTACCTCCCAGGTTATTCATAAACATGTGAAACATGGGCTGCAATCAAGCAGACCAAGTGGGTAAAGCCTCTGTGATATGGGGGGTGATGGTCAAAATATAAATATGGGGAGTCCTGGCAGATTGATTACATCACACTCCTGCAAACCTGCTAAGACAAAATGCTTTTCTAAATTTTCAGTGATCATTAGTGCACTAGCTACGGTGTTCAAAGAATGAAAAGAAATACACATGAAAAAAAGATAAACAGGAAAAAAGCTCACACTTTACACACTTATTACAGGCATAGAATGTGTCAGTTTCCTTAGGAAAAAAAGAAACATAGTGAAGACATGGAGTTTTCAGGAATAGTAAAGGAAATGTATTCTTTATGAGTTAAAAAAAAAAGTTTATCAATTTGCTCTATCATAAAGGAAGGAGAAAAAAACTGACGTAGTAGAGAGCATGAAAAAAAGGAGCATAGCAAAAGCTGGAAGTCCTCAGATGCACATTCTTAGGTAATTGTTCTCTCTCAAAGTAGATGCTAAAGCAGGAACTTGCTAAAGTATATGAAACAGCAGTACTCAAGTCAGGAAGGAAGATACTGTGAATTGAGATAAAGCTTCTGGTTCCTTCCAGGCAAAAGAAAATAGAAAGGGAACAACCTTTCCCCAAATTAAATAAGTAAATCACAAAATATCACTCTTCCATAGGGAGAGACATCTAAAAATTTTTGATGTCTTTTTTTTGATCTGAAGATGTATTAGAAGTTTAGGTCCATCCCTTGAATAGTCTTTAAAGAAATCTTAGGGTATTGGCCTTGCCTTTCCTACACTAAACTTCTAGAATCACTCAGTGCTGGTTCAAGCCATTTTAATTACATCAGTATAGAATTATGCCTGACTGACTGAATGTTCATTGTTTTCACTAAACATTTTACAACCAGATAATTTAGTGGGCATAAATCTAAGCAGTTTCAGGGAATTACAGGGTTTGATATATAACCATTATCATCCGGCATATTAGTGGAAAGCAGTTCAAAATGCTTAAAAACTGTTGTTACATGACATTGCTAAAGGAAGAGAAGCACTTTTAAGCTACCCAGTTTGAATTGATTTTTCCTTTATTATGAAGCGACATTTAATATGTACTACTGATCACAGAAATGCAAAATGAAAGGGTAATCTTGATTCTGAATGGCCACTAAACAATTCAGCAAGGATATTCCTGGGACAGAATAAGCTTTGCCAGGCGTATGATGTAGATAGATTTCATGGTGTCTGTTTTTTTGTACAGGCATGTATGTATAGATTGATTGTTTCAGATCTTCAATGTTTTGGTGGTCTGAGAGAAGTCAGTTGTCTAAAGTATTATTATCTTTCTTACATTAAAATCCTCACAGTCTGATTGAAGTTTTGCCCTGGAGTATCGCCATATGAAGCTCATGGTCAAGTCAAAGCACATGTCATTTGTCATTACATTATATGTACTTGCATTACTTAAACAATATTATTTGTAACTCCTAATAAATTCAAGAATATACTTTTATCCAGTAAAACACAGAACTATAAGGAATAGAGAAATATTTCTTTCTTAATGAGTAGCAGAAAAATGACAATATGTATGTTGGTGAAAGAAAAATAATGTCAATGTTTATGTTTATTAGTGCTTTCCATCCATTAGACATTGCTATTCCTCTTGGAAGGAATAGAAAGAATATATACTAAGTGTCCATATTTTACAGACTGATAAATGGAAAGACATGAAGGCCACAAACAACAGGTTGTCAGAGACTGGAAATGTATTTTAAAACCTTCACTCGTGCTAAGTCTTTATTCATGTTTTCATATGCTTTCTTCATAATTCTAAAATACTGGTCAAAGAAGTACTTTCATATAACTCTTCAAGTACTTTTTTTACCTTTTCTCTGAAGCACACTTGCAAAAATGGGATAGAAGTCACAGAACTATGACATATAATTTAGGTTAGTATAAATTGTCCTCTAAAGTTCTCTTATGTCTAGATTAACAACTGGGAGGAAAAAAAACCACTCCAACAAAAATATGTAACTTTTCAAAGGTCACTGTCAAGCTGGGAGCAGAACATAATTTTCACACAGTGTGAAGTAATCTTAAGTAATATCAACATAGTTCCTTCTATCATATGTTAATACTAACAAGTTTGATGTATTAACCCATACAAAACCAAGTTGTGATAATATCTGCATATACAAAACTTCTTAAGTAATCTATGAAAGTCCATTTAATTAGCCACTAAATTACCATCAGAAGCTTCAAGTAATTATCAGTTTCGATACATTTCTAGGGAAAACTCTCATCTGATTCTCATCTGATATTATCAGCTTGATTGCACTAACTTCATTGAATTACTGCTAATAAACACCATAGAGATTCTCAGGTCTCAGGTTATGAAAATATTTAAGTACTTCCTTAATTTTAAGTAAATGAATAACCTTTTTGGCTTTGTTAGATCATGTCCCTATAGAACTTGGTACTGTTGTCATGATGGATATCAATATCATCTTGCACTCAGAAAATGTGGCCACTAATGTTAAGAGAGGCTATAAGTGACTGGTCCAACTTGGCTTATTGAACCAGTCACTTATAATATCTGTTTGAAAGTATGCACAAATTCACATGGGTGCACCACACTTGTGGAATCCCCCTGAATACCAGCACAAGCCTTCGCCCTGCCTAATACCCCCTCTTGGATTCAGGGTTTCCTGCTCACTGGCTGGCTGATCCAGTTTGTTTTTTGCTAGTGAATACACATATATAACCTGCTCCAGGGAAGATACGGCCAGCACCAGACACACAGGTTGTGACCCACAGTCCTACTCAAGCCATCAGTGCTGGGCCTCTCACTCACCTCACTCACCAATATCTCCCAGTACATGGTTTTCAGTGCACACATTATTCATTCTCAGTTCAATTACTGGAGGTTTTAAGAACCCCACTTGCTACATTAGCATGCACAGAGACCCATTTGCTCAATCAGTATGACTGACCAAACACACGCAGGATCACTCTCGAGGAGAAAAGACAACGCAGAAAGAATCACGTCTTGTCGGTACCATCTGGGGAGTCTTTCTTTTGTCCCTTTTGCAACCGGACTTGTCTGTCACACATTGGCCTTTTCAGCCATCAGCGAGCCTGTAGCAAGCGCCGGTAGAGCCCTTCGAAATCTTCGTTCGCGAAGCCAAGCCATGATGGTGACTGACCAGGTTGTTTTTGTAATTGCCTCGTCATCATGTCCAATGTAGATTTTTGATCATGTCTGTACTTCTGTTACAGGGGTGAGCCATGGGCTTCAGGTGTATTAGGAGCCCACAGGGGAACACTGGTGAAATACTTCAAAGAAATCAAGAGGTTTTCCTTTAAGAAGGCAACATGGCCAATGGTCCATCTGAAGTGCCTTTACATCAATGCATGAAGCATGGGAAACAAACAGGAGGAACTGGAAGCCACAATGCTGTTATGAAGCTGTGATCTAGCTGACATTAGAACCTTGGTAGGATGAATGTTCGCACTAGAGTGAGGCTTTTTATGGCTACAAGCTGTTCAGAAGGGCAAGTAAAGAAGGAGGGGTGGAGGGGTTGACCTCTTCATCAAGAAATGAAGAGATTTTGAAGAGCTGTCTTTGAAGAACAGCTGCAAACAAGTTGAAAAATTAAGAATTAGAGACTGAACCAACAAATGGAAACTTGTGCCAAATCAAGAGGAGCCTATTGACAAAGCCTTTTTATTCTAGGTACAGGAGGCATCATGCTTGCAGGCTCTCAAACTGCTGAAAGGCTTCAACCACCCTAACATCTACTGGAAAAACAGCAAGACAAGCTGTAGGCTGTCGAGCAGATTCCTGGAATGCATTGCACATAACTTATAGACAGCCTTACCAGAGGGGATGCAATACTGGATCTGCCAATGCAAGTGAGTTATTGGTGACATTAAAATCAGAGGCAGCCTGGGCTGCAGTAATGATGCATTGGTAGAGTTTGCAGTCCAGAGGGATAAGGGTCAAGCAAGGAATAAAGTCAGGACCCTGAATTTTAGGAAAGTAAAATTTCATCTAGTCAAGGAAATAGTCATTAGAGGACTGCCCTCGGGGACAAAGGAGCCGAACAGAGGTGGCAGATTTTTAAGGACTCATTTCATAGAGCACAAAAGGTCTCAAACCCCACGTGTAAGAAATCAGGAAAGGAAGGCAAGAGACCAGCATGGATGAGTCAAGACCTGCTGGTCAAACTAAAGGCCAGGAAGGAAATGTACAGCCAGTGGAAGCAGAAAGACTATAGAGACTAAAAACACTGTTGTGTAGGCATGGGGTCAGGAAGGCCAAAGCACAACTAGAGCTGAACTTGGTAAGGGATGTAAAGAATAGTAATACTAAGGACTTCTACAGATATGTCAGCCAGAAAAGGAAGGTCAAAGAAAGTGTACCCCTTGCACTAATGCAAAAACTGACAAAATTAGCAACAATACAAGAGGAGAAGACTGACATACCTTTGCCTCAGTCTTTGATAGCAACTTCTCTTCCCACACCTTTTCCTACCTCTTGAATGGATGGATAGCAAGGCAGGGATTGAGGGAGCAAAGTTCTTCCCACTCTAAGAGAAGATCAGGTTTGTGACTACTTGAGGAACGTAAATATACACTAGTCTATGAGAGCTGATGAGATGTATCCCAGAGGCTGATGGGGTTGTCAAGCCACTCTCCTTGACATTTGAAAAGTCAGGGCACTCAGATGAAGCCCCCAGTGACAGGAGAAACGGAAACATTGCACCCATTTTTAAAATGGGTTGAAAGGAGAACCCTGGGAACCACTGACTTGTCAACCTCCCCACTGTGCCTGGAGAGATCATGGAACAGATTCACCTGAAGGATATGCAAAGGCACAATGGAGGATAGGGAAGTGATTCAAGACAACCAGCATGGCTACATGAATGTCGAGTTTAGTCTGACTGACCTAGTGGCCTTCTATGATGGAATGGCTACATCAGTGGACAAGAAAAAAGCTACAGATGTCTGTTTGGACTTCTGTAAGGCCTTCATAGTGCCCCACAATGTCCTTCTCTCTGAACTGGGGAGATATGGATTTGATGGGGTGGACTGTCCAGTGGATGAAGAATTGGTTGTGTGGTCCTGTCCAGAGGGTACTGGTCAATGACTCAGAGTCCAGATGGACATCAGTGACAGTCCCCTCAGAGGTCTGTACTGGGATCAGAACTATTTATTATCAATGACATATGGGATCAAGTGTTCACCAGCTTCTGTCCCTCTACTCTCATTTGGTGCACCATGTCCAGCCCTATAGTCCTCAGAACAGGAAAGATCAACCTGTTGGAGCAGGCCCAGAGGAGGACCACAAAAATGATCAGAGGAATGGAACACCTCTCCTACAGGGAAATGCTGACAGAATTGGGATTGTTCAGCCTGAAGAACAGAAGGCTTTGGGGTAACCTAATTGTAGCCTTTCAATACATAGACTGCTTATAAGAAAGATGGGCACAAAATTTTTAGAAGGGACTGTAGTGATAGGAAAAGAGAAAGTGGATTTTAAGCGAAGATAATAGATTTAAACTAGATAGACATTTTTGTGATGTGGGTGGACAGGCACTGGAACAGGTTGCCCAGAGAGGTGGTTGATGCCCCACCCCTGGAAACAGGGCTCTGAGAAACCTGATCTAGTTGGAGATGTCCCTGCTCATTGTAGAGGGAGTTGGAATAGATGATCTTTAAAGGTCTCTTTCAATCGAAACTATTCTATGTTCTATGTTTCTGAGAATTATTATCCTAATGCTACTTAGTAATGCTACAGTCAAAATTTACTGCAGTGCAGTATGATAATTATGACTCAGAAATGGATACAACCCTGAAAAAAATAAACAGGATCCAAAATGAGATTTCACAAGACAGAGGTGAGGATAGTAAGAAAGAAAATTATTAATGTTACTGTATGAAATGAAGTTTGATAACAATTCAATTTTAATTTGATATAAAATTTTAGTCACATTTATGAAAGATCTGTTCAAACTGGAAGAAATGCCAAGAATAACTACTGACATTATCAGGAAAAAAAAATTGACAAGATGAGAGGAAACTCGAAGTCAATGGCTTATTTAGTCTAGTAAGAGAGAGATTAAGAGATGTTACAGCCAGTCATAAACAAAGTGTTAGGATAAATTCCCTAAGATTCAGGCTAGGTATTCAAACTAAAAACCACAAATAAATCTAAGACAGGAATAAATAAAGATAGAAAGATTGTTTGTACAGTTATAAATTAGAAGAATACAGATCTTGAAGGCTAAAGAACAAACTTTAAGATAACAGGAAAAAAAGACAAGTAGGTTATAAAAGGGGCTACATGCCAGAAATAGCTGTATGCAGCAGAAAACAGGCTTCAAATCTTTTAGTGTACAGTTTCATACAGAGGGACAACCACATCTTTTGACTGGTTGGTGATGCTGTGTTTGATGCACTTCAGGATGGGTTTTCCCTCTTGGCTGCCAGGGCACACTGGTGACTCACACTGAACCTGCTGCTGAGCAGCACCGCAGATCCCTTTCTGCAGGGCTGATTTCTAGCCACTCCTCTCCTAATTTATACCGTTTGTACAAATTTACTAGTCTCCCGCCATCCTCACAGTAAATAATTTTTTGCTAATATCCAGTGAGAGGCTGAAATGTTAAAGGCTAATGACTCATTGGCCATTTGCAAAAGCAGGGTGTGTTTTGCAAAGTAACAACCTGGGTGCAGAGGGCATGAGCACCAGAAGATGCTTATGACAAACAAACCGTTGTTTAGCGGGAAGCTGGGTTTTGAGCCAGATAGAAAAGAGTCCAATAAGAAGCAGATCCTGCAAAGTGGGATAATGCTCTCTTACACAACTGACTCAGGTGTGAAAACTCCCCTCCACCTGAGGTATCTGGACATTCGTATTCACACATCGGCCTAAAGGTATTCATCCCTTCTGACATGGCATAACTGGCTCAACTATGCTGATGTGAGAGGCAGCTGTCATGTCTTACAAGGTGTCATAAAGCATTGAAGACCCCTAAAGCACTCCCAGACTCATTTCTGAGGACTGTGTGTGATCCACAGTGTTGTAGCAGATCCGCGGTGTTGCAACAGACACTGTAAAACCCCCAGGGGAGGTTTTACACTTGCCTGGGGAGGGCATTCCCACTTAAACCTGAACATACATTAAGACATTGAACTCTGTTTCCTGGGCTCTCCGTGGGCTTTCCACCCACAATGATTCAAGACTGCAACCATCACTTCAACCAACAGACATCGAAACTGCAACAATCAAGCCTCATTGCTGAATCCACAGGCGGTGTTATCTTTATACTACCCTTTTACTCTTGTCCTTTCTTTCTCTTTCTTTTTCTTATAAGTGCATGTCAATAATATTCCTGTAGAGTATGAGAACTTAATTGTGGAGGTAAGAAGTCATCTGAATTGGTTTGCTGAAACCACTATCTAATGCAACCTTAAAAAAAAAATAAATCTGCACAACTATACTTACACAACTGTACTTAGCCACTAGAAAAATGGTACTGAGGGTGACCAGAGAGCCTACAAGGAAATGGAAAAGTCATTGCTAAAACTTTCAACACTATCATCAGGTTTGTGAATCACTTAATTCTGAGATTACACATTATAATTGATGCAGGATGAATTTTTACAAATTATCAAATATATTTAAAGCAGAAACCTTAAATATAACTTTAGTGACAGTCTTAGGATCATAAGTAATTTTAAGGATTATGTGTAATTTTAGTCTCGTACATACTCAGTTATCTCTATATACCTTAGGAGTTTGACATCACAGTAACATATTTTAAGCTGCAGGAGGTAAAAAGGCCAGAAACATAAGCACAAATGTTAAAACATCTAAATGTCTTAAGAGCAATTATTTGAAACATGCAATACATCAATATGTGAAACATTTTCCCCTATGGTATGCAATTATAAGCATCAGCTTCAATGTTGCTTTTACTGCAGATTCTACTGCAAGGCTTTGACAGAGGTGAATATCATCAGTCATGTCAACTAGCCATTATTTGTGCATGTAATTATTTTTATAGAAAAAGGGATTTTCATAGTTACTACTGGAAATGTTATAGGGTTAATGTCTATTTCTGATAGAATAGATGGAAAGCCAGCTGTGACATAATGGCTTAGTTTACATGAATAGTTTGAATTTCATCAATAAAATGTTTCAGTACTAATAATATATGTGCCAAAGTCTAAGTCAAAGAACCTTACCTTAGAAGATTTGAAGTATTACATTTCATTCATTAATATGTTTTTAATCAAGAGGTGTTAACTGTGAGTATAAAAGTATATTTATCTGTGACAAATACATGCAGAAATTTATTAGATAAAATAAAGCAAATTGGTTTTTTTCATCTGCCAGACTTACATCTTTTAAGAAGGAATCTTTTCTTTGTTAATAAAATGAATTAATAAATAAAACCTTTTATTTTTTTTTAGAGTAATGTATAAGCTGGTTTTTTTTTTTCTGTACTGCTTGGCTGAGGAAAAGAAGTTTGGATTTGATTTCTCAGTTTTCATTAATTTTCTTCAGCAGAAATTCTTATGAAAGAAAAGTCTGAAGATTAATGCAGAAATATTGAAACTAGAAGTACATAAAGGGTTCCCATTTCCCATTAACAACAGTTTTTTTCTGTACCCATGCATATATAAGAATAAACAACATTATTGCTTTCTAAGTCAGCAGGTCTTAGAAATAAAATTTGCAAAAATAAATAAATAACGCTTTTTCATGCCAGAATATATATTGCTTTATATTCTTAGAAATTCACCAAGCGTCTGTGGTTTAATTTTTATTTGACCTCAATACATTATGGATGACAATGCTAGATAAATATTTTTGTTAAGAAATCCAGACAAAAATGCCTTGGGATTTAGCTGCATGGCTCACAAATCTGTTCATGGTTTGTTGATTTTTTTATCTGTTTGTTTTTTAATCTGCCTTTGTTACATATTTATGCATATTTTAAACCCAGAAACTAATACAAATAGGAAATTAAATATACAAGATGCTCTCTTTGTTCCTTCCTACAGTTCTCAGATAATGTGTAGAGTCTGTTCCATTTTCTATTAACCACTCAGTCCTTTCCTATCATGAAAAATTAATGCAGGTGGAATGCTAAGGAACTCACTTTGTTCTTTTTGCTGCCATAATCCTTTTAAGAGTATTGGGATAAATGAAATCTCTTATCATGAGACTTCATTGATAAAAGCTGAGTTTTGCTCAACACAAGGTGGTGCAGTCAATTATTTATAACCTTTGCTCATATACTTCCGTTACAGAAGTTTATCTGGATTATTAGATAGAAAGAAGTCTTGAAGGAAATAATGAACTCTTGCATTGACTTTAGATTTTTTGAAACTCTGTTATATTTTGCAGACTGTTTCTTCGCAGTGAGGTTGGAGTTTTGGAGGGGTTTGGTTTGTTTTGTTTTTTTTCTTTGATAGCTAACATATTGTAAAGCAGCATTACACTTACTGTATGTACATGTTAACTCTTGCATAATTTTTACCTGTACTTCTTGTGGACTTCGTAGATTTATTCCTACAGTACCCAGGGTTTAATATTTTATTTTATATTCAGCACAATGTTTTATACAATGAGTATAGTAATTACAATAAGTACAAAAATGTCAGAAAGGTTTTCAAAGGAGCCAAAGCACCATAAATTCAAATCTGATCGTCAAAGCAGTCAAAAAGAATGAACAACATTCTTGGAGTTCAGAAAGCCATTTAATCACTGAATAAACAGTATGGAACTTGCATATCTCAAGAGGTTTTTGAAAATATTTTCTGTCTTATAATTATTTCCTTTTGCTGACATATGTAATAAGGACATCAGTTGCTTTTGGAGTGATTCATGGCAGGAATAATGGTGGTATAAACACCACAGTCTTACAGGACCACAGGAAAATTCAAATTGTAAGGAACCTCAGAAGGTTATCTAAATCTAGTGTCCTGCTCCAAAAAGGGCAACATGTGAGGACAGATCAGCTTTCTTTGAGCCTGATTAGATTGGATCAAGGTCTTCAAAGCCCCAAAGCTGAAGACTGCACAAGATCTCTAGACACCCTGTTCCACTTTCTCATTATCCTCTCAAGAGTAAAAATGTTTCTTGGATATAATCAAATCCTCCTCATTTCTGCTTATTGTCCCTCATCTACCTGTCTTGCAATACTTGAAGGAGTCAGTATCTATTTCCTTGATAACCCTACTGCAGCTGCTGAGGCAGAGTGTGGCCTGCTGTTCTCCCTCAAAGCCATCACTTGGTGAAGCTGAACAAGCCCAGGTCCCTCAGCATCTCTCATATGGTAAGTGCTCCTGCCCCTTGCCAGATTGGAGGCCCTCTACTTGACTCACCCCAGTGTATTGATGTCTTTCTTGAACAGAGGGACCCAAAACCAGACATAGTAATGTAGATGTGGTAAGATGAGTGCCGGGTAAAGGGGCTCAGCCATTCCCCTAGACCTCCAGGCCATGCTTAGTACAACCCTGGTTGCTGCACACTGCTGGGTCACGCCCAGCTTACCATCTACCAGCACTCTCAGGCTCTTCCCAGCTGATCTGCTCCCCAGATGGTCAGGCCCCAGCCTGTCATTGCAGAGGTATCTTCCTTGCTATGCTGAGGAATTGGCATGTATCCTGATTAAATTTCATAAGGTTCCTGGCAGCCCATTCCTCCAGCCTGTCCATCTGGATAGCAGTCATTGATCCCAATCACATTGACTCATTACTCAGTTTGGAGTCATTTGCAAATGTGATAATCAAGCACTCCATCATCTCCTCCAGATCATTAAGAAATATGTTAAACCAGGCAGGTCCTAGGATAGACCCCTAAAGTACTTCCCTTCCTACTGCTCCCAAGGTAGAATGTGACATTTTAATCACTACCTTTTGTGCCCAATCTAACCAGTTCTGAACACCATCCTCTAATCTAGACCATAGAATCCTAATTTGGTGAGGAGCTAAGGTGACTGTTAAGACTGTTATGTGAACAGCTGGGATGAAATGTTCTAATTCGGTGACTGAATTTCAAATGAGGCTTTCTCAGATTTTTTTTGTTTCGTTAGAGAAGGAGGAATATAAAACTGGTATATTGATGTTATCCAATTATAAAGTAAAGTTAACAGTAATCTAAAATCATATTCTCCTTAAAAATGTTACATTGACTTCCACAGCATTAAAGGCAGAGTACATCTATAAATTCAAAGTTCTGGTTTTGGTATGATTGATCTTTATACAAGCTCTTAAAACAGGAATATTTCTTAGATGAGGTTATTCACATCCCCAAGAGTCTTCAAGATACTGAACACTATGGCCTCTACCCAGAGGCCAGAAAATTAATCACATAATTTTCTATTCATTTCAGTCTTATGATTTGGGCGCTTGAATTTAAGCTTTAGTGCTTATTTGGACTTGGGTCAAACTGTTCAGCAGCATGCAGGAATGATCCTGCATTAAGTTATTAAGGAGAAAAAAAAATCATAGTATGATATTTGGACATAAATTATAAAGTTAAGCAAAAGGTATTTTCTGTATAGGAGACATGAAACAGGCAGATTAGTAAAGAAATTGCATTACAATTGCTTCCAAGAAAAACATTATATATAAATACTCAATTAACCTCTTGCTACTTGTAAAGATTATTATTGAAGAAGAAATACTATCCCATATGTTTTAATTATTCCAGTTTCATTGCTATTACTACATTAGCTCTTTCTTTCCCTGAGGTTTGTATCTCATTCTAAAAGATACAAGAATATATGATGATGAAAATTCTGTCGCAATTGTGCATCGTTAAGTACAAGCTTGTACAAAGAGTTTAAGTCTGTGATTTCTATTTCTTTGATATATATACATGTTTTCTTAATATAATATTGAAGCACAATAATAAACAGTTTCCCCACTAACATGCAATATATATATCTAGTTATAACATAACCTGCACTGAGACAGAACACACAAAGAAAGAAGACCAAAGCCATAGTATATGATTGCAGCTATAAGTATTTATCAAATTCACTGATTTCTCTGTGAAATACAAACACAAAATTGTCCTCACTTAGAATCATACAAGGATTAATGTGGGAGAAGACTTCTAAGATCACCAAGTCCAACTATCAACTTTGCACCCCCATCATGTTTACCAATAAACCATGATCTCAAGTGCCACATCCACAAGTTTTTTGAATGCTTCCTGGATGATGACTCCACCATTTCCCTGAACAGTCTGTTCCAATGCTTGACAACCATTTATATGAAGAATTTTTTCCTAATATCTAATCTAAACATAATATCTAATACCAACATAAAAAAGGAGTCACATTTAAATTCCATTGCCAAGACAAACAAGTAAACAGATAATACGCATTAAAAGTTTGGCAGCAACAAATATATATTTAACTTTTCTTCTGGGCTTTTTAATGACGGTGTCATTAGGAAAACCTGCTTAGGTCTGCAGATAGGGAACAGCTGTTTGTGAGCGACCTTCTTTAAGGGCTGAGTAAACTAGGCACAAGACCCTTTCTGGTGATTTGCTGTCAATTAGAGAGAATAAAACCACAGCTATCAATAAGAGAGAATATTAGTAAAAAGGCAGTTCTTTAGCATGACACAGGATACTCAGTGTCTCAGCTTTATATGTTATAACTAAAGAAGATAAAATGTGATCAGAATTCTGTGCCAGAAATACATAGAAAAAATCTGGTCTATTCTGTGTACTGGTGATTAGTACAAAGATACTGAAGACAATATGACCAACTATGGTGGTTTAATACCAGATGGAAACTAAGCTCCAAATAAACCACTACCCTTCACCCCCCACCCCCTTCCAGTAAAGGAGGCACAAAGGCAGAGACTGGGTTGAGATAACAATACACTGAAAACAAAAAACAATGGAATAAAAAACGCACAGTAAAAGCAGCAATATTAATAAGAGAAATATACAGAAAAAAAAGATGCTTTACCCACAAAAGAGGCATTCACCACCTCAACTTAGTTCTGCATGGCCCTCTGGGACAAAGACAAGATGGTGGCTCAGCTCAGGTCCTTTCAGCTTCTATCAGACTCAGCTGGGCTTAGGCTTACCTCCAATGATCTATTCTACATGGCACTTCCCACACCACATCTTGGAGTAGCATCTCAGAGGAATGGGCAGAGGACGGGTAGTGGTAGCAGAGGACAGGGGCCACAGAGTTGATTCCAAGGACCTTCCTGTTGTAGAGAGGAAGGCAAAAGAGCCCACTTCCAGGGATTCAGACATCTTTTTTTCTTCCTGAAACCATGCCCTCAGCAACAATGTGGGTGATACAGCATAGCAACCTAGCCACATCCACATGGCACTAAGCTCCACACCCTCTCTTCAACCAAGTAAGCTCCAAGCTTGACATACCATTCCATCAAATTATGCCAATTTTTTGTAGAGAAGCTAGATATATGGTCTTTCCAGCTGTTAGGTCATTTTACTAGGTCAGGTCATTTGGAATTTGCTTTAGAGCTTCTTCGTTACCTGATCGCTTGTCATAGCACTGAAAGGGGCTTGCCACAGACAATTTTTGAAATTATGCTGCATTTACTAGGAACTGTGAGATGTCTGCTTCCTAAAAAGTAATTATGGGGGAGGACCAAATTATGGAAGTAGAATAATGCAGGAAGTAGTAATATTTTTTTTAGAAAAAAATAAAATACAGCATGTAGATTAAATAAGCTAAAGGCTAATGTTTAAGTGGCAGTCATGTTCTACCACAGATGTTCCTTATTAGGAATGTATAGATNTTGAAATATTGTCTTATTCGTAAATGATGTAGTCTTTACCAAATAGGTCAGATATGTGTATATCTCTAATAATGTATGTGTACATATGTGAGTGTATACATATATGTATATATACAATGGTATTCTGAATGGAACTTACAATTTTTGGAGTAATTTGCTACATATGTATTATTTTAAGTAAAACATTAAGCATATACAATTTACCTATTGTCTTTAAATAAAAGTTTAGCCTACATTAATGCATAATTCACAAAAAAAGAGTTAATAATGGAAATGAGAGTTTTCAATGTAAGAAATTATACAAGTGCCATGAACTAAATACTAAGGGAAAACCGATGTTTATGTTGCCTCAAAGAAGATGTATTATAGAAGAATAAGCCTCTCAATTTTCTAAAAAACTGATGAAGTAGTGTGGAAAGAAGAAAAAAAAACTACCATACTACAAAATTTCATTAAATCCTACTAATTTTATTTATCTCTTAAATCAGAAATTATCAAATGCTAGCAAGAAGTGGAAAAATTCAAGTTTCTTTCCTAATCTTTCAGTTTGAAAGAAACATCAACCTCTGGAAAATTGCTTTGGTTTTGTTTTCCCAGTTAACTCTATTTTATGTCAAAGAAAGCTTAAGGAAGTGTTCATCATACACCACAGTATTAAAGACCCCGAAAATGTTTGTACAGTTCAAAAAGGTTTTTCCCACCATTTTGTCATTTAACTAATTTCCCCCAGTCCTAAACAATTTAGATGTTTCAAATTAGTGTTTTCTAGTGAAAATGAAAATCAGATCAACACACTCTACTATATTTAAATTCTAGACCTGATTCTCCAAGTGCCTATATAGCTATTACTTGCATCCATCTTCCTGATGCCTTTGACTTCAAAGAGACTAAACATGAAAGTAAAATTAATCAACTGCAATAATATTTGCAGAATTGGGCCCTTGGAGAACATGTTATTCAGGGTAGAATTGCATAAAACACTAAAGAGACAATATTGTAAATAATAATATTCCTTTATGTGATATATTTTGAGAAAATGTAAAAATTAGTTCTCTTAGTCTAGAGGATACTGAGGTAATATACATCTGATGCACAGAATATTCAAACTGTCAAAAGACAAGAGTCCTTTCTTCTCACAGAGTTATTTAAATGTATGTGTGTATGAAGTGGCGATGTTTCAACAGAAGAGATTAACAGCTCACCTATTTTCAACACAACACCTGGATAGATAGAAGACAGCTAGACAATGAGAAATGTAGAAAATCTACCCAGAATTTTCCATGGCTTGAGTAAACATCTTTTAATTTAGGGTAAACATTTCTTGGTTTAGGAAATGGTGAAATAACTTCTTCCTCTGCCATTTCCCTGTGTGATGAATTGACATTTTGTTTTCCTTCCCATTATGACAAGTTTTCGTATTGATATCAGAACACTTTCTTTTAAAAAAATTATATTTAACCAAAAGTTTGATCCAAATTATTTTTATTCTGGTTTGATTTTTTTTTTCAATTTGTCACTGATAATAGATTTACACATCTGTCAGATGTAAAAATTAAGCAGAACATATTTCTTACATTTTTGCAGATTTTTAGCATAATCTACTTTTTCCACTTAGTCTTCACTTTTGCTTTGGTTTTGTTTTGCTCTTTTTTTAATATATATATTATTGTTGTTTTAAGTATATATTTTATTGATTCATGTATTATCTGAAAGGGTTGCATGAGCTGGCCATCAGAGAGCACTAACACATCATACAGCTCCTTATCTCACCCTGAGCAGAATATAATATGTCACCCATGTGGCCATCCTACTTTCAGATCCCCTTAAGTGTCTTATGCTTGAAGCTACAAATCAATCTTCTAAGCAATGAGGGTGTGCACAGATCCCTGAAGGTAGGTTTTCAGAGACACAGTCAATGCCTACTTCAGCAACTTGGATTTACAGTAAATTTAAGCCTAAAGGCATCCGGTGCAGAAGTAAACAGAACAGCATAAGCCAAAAACTCACTGTAACAATAACACTAAAATCATTTGTGCTGTTTTCTAGATAGCACTACATGTTAGGAAAATGTTCTAGAGTAGATACTTTATTTCTCATTATGATTTTTCTGGATATTCTTTTCGCTTTTCATGTCTTTCATCTCATAATCAAATATCCTCAAATGCATTAATTTGAGCTTCAATGCATTCAGGTGACACTGGTGAATTCTTTTGAGGTATAAAATAATGCAAAAATAGTTCCGAGTTATCCTATAAAATACTCTGTTTACTGGAAGAGGTGCTAGATATGCCTTCATCCAGCAATATTTATTTGAATTATGGATGCAGTTTTATCTGCAAGTATTGCAAACCTTTGTTTTATATTTCATCGAGAAGGTCCCTTTTAATACAGGTGCTTTAAAAAGAAAGAAATATACTGAGAAGTAGAACTTTCCCGTGTGTACCATACTTTACAAGAGGGTTGATTTTATTCATGTGCCTATTTTGTTAGTTTCATGGACAGCATTTTTGTTAGCATTTTGCATGTAACGAGTACTGTCTTTGCTCCCGTTGAGAAATGATAGAGAATAATATTTCAAGTGTCTCTTTGAAAGGTAAAAATACACTAAAAAGTTTTGAGTTTAACTGTTAAATCAAAACTCTGAGAAGAAAAGAAACCTCTGATTTCTGAAACAGTTGTATAAATTGTTATAAATTTCTTATATTGCTCCACTGAAATGAACATCAGTTACTTGTGATCACATTTTAAGGATCTGTAAAAAGCCAGTTTAACTTGGTTTTCTGAGATAGCACATATCATGTTAGCAATTAGTAAAAAAAAACCTGGAAGTTTGTAACAAACAGTTACAAAGTTTGTAAGAAAGCAAATCTCAGAAAATCTTACATTTTGCAAACAAACCTGGATGCTTTTTTTTGAGGCTGTAGTATGCTTTTCTATAACCTGGCTCATCATCCACATGGAAACTCAGTCCATTATGCGACTGTCATAAGAAAAAAATATTTTTCTTGTGATTTTCCCTTTTAAAACTATGATAAGGAACACAGTGACCGAATCTCTTAACCTGCCTAAAGCTATGCACAACCTGACAGTTCATTATTTTCAATCACCTTTGTTCCTGGCTTGGTTTTGGATAACACTGCAGTTAAAATTGTTGTTGATATAAGAATGCCTAATAAGAAAAATTGAATCCATACATATTTTTAATAAATAATTTGGCTTGCCTGTTTTTCTATTTTAATTTTTTTCTTGGAATGCATTATTAAGATTATTATAAAGTGTATTGCCAAGAAGTATTTACTGTATTGAGAAAGAAATTGGGGTTGAGATGTCTTTCTTAACATTCACACATATGAAAAAATAGTATTTACTTCCTGCTCAAATTCACAGCATTGCATACGTATGAAGATGCTATACTTTCTCGAAGGACATTCTTTTGTGAACGAATGAATGAAAAAAATGAAGAATATGTAAAAAGAGTGAAGCACATAGCTGATTTCTAAAGGTACTTCCTACCTTCAGCTATGAACAAGATTCTTGTTATAGCTACCTGTATTAATCAAAGACAATACAAAACTACTTATTTGTAAAATCATAAAATCTTACACAGGTTTTACATTTTCCTGATTGAAATGTAGTCTTTTATGTACAAAACTGAAGGTAACCTTTCAGAAACCTGAAAAAATTATTGTCTTCTATAAGCATAAAGAACATAGAGGAAAAATTTGGTGCTCCACTTGTGACTTTAATAAAAACAGTACAAAACAGTTTTTCCATCACATATGCACACGGTTGCACTTGATTGGGATGAATCATCCTTTGAAGGCATCCATCTCTATATTAGCTATGAATGGAGCAGAGATTCTCCACAAATAATTTTTTTAGTGTAAAAACTAAGGAGATAATTAAATATTTATGCTGGTGGGCTGGTTTTGACTGCAGAAGAGTTAATTTTCTTTTGCAGTAGCCACTACAGGGCCATGTTCTGTGTTTGTACTGAAATCAGAGTTGATAACACAGAGATATTTTCATTACTGCTGATCAGTGCTTATAAAGTGTTAGTATCTTTTTGGTTCCTTACCCCACCCTACCAGCAAGTTGGCTGGGGGTGTACAAGAAACTGGGAGGGGACACAGATGGGACAGCTGACCCCAACTGACCCAAGGAATAATCCATACAATATTGCATCATGCTCAGCACATAAAGCTGGGGGAAAAAGAATGTGGGGGACAAGGGTTGTTTGGAGTGATGGAGTTTGTCTGCAAAAGTCACCATTACATGACAGAGCCCTGCTTTCCTAGGAATGGCTGAGCACCTTCTTGCCCTTGGGAAGTGGTGCATGACTTTCTTGTTTTGCTTTGCTACTGTGCACAGCTTTTTCTTTACCTATTAAACTGTCTTTGTCTCACCCCATGAGGTCTCACCTTTACCCTTCTGATTCTCTCCCCCATCCACATGCAGGGGAGTAAGCAAGCAGCTGTGGGGCTTAGTTGTCAGCTGGGGTTAAACCATGCCAGCTGCTTTTGCTCTATTGTCTCTGTTGAGACATGACTAATCATGTCACCTGTTTTAGATACATTTCCAAATAGACTTGATTGTCTTTTCTTATTATGCAGTTCTGTGCATGGATCCTAGAGAAAAATGCATTAGTAACTGAAGTAAGGCACATCAGTTAGGATACATGTCATCTGACATCCAAGGTTCTGTGTCTGGTGTAGTCTAGTTGTCAATTATTTTCTCCATAGCTAACAGGCAAAACTAGTTATATTCATCCAGTCTTTCATAGGTAGCTCTTTTGAGCTTGGATTTGTTATCTTTAGCCTGTTGCTTGTTGCCAATAGACATAGCCAAGCAATTATCTTTAGGTACATAACTGTGGTTATGTGAGATGATTAACAGTCCAGACCATTAAACCAAATAAACCAAAGGAGCTCTATCAATTTTCACCCTTTCCCCCCCCCAAATTTACAGATAAAATCTGTTTCTATGTGCTACTGAATTTAGAACTTTGGATCTTTGTATTTTTGATAATCCTTATGCATTTCAATATTTAAAGTTAGTATAGTCTAATAACATAACTGGATATTTATGTATTATTTCACTTATTAAAATATTATTACAAGAAGGTATTATTATTTTTTACCATTAAAATCAGGGGGAAAAAAAGACAGCATTTACTTGTTACTTTGTTATATGAAAAAACATTACTATTTTAATTTTAGATATTATTATGCTTATGTCTGACTGAATTGATGTACTTTAATGCACTACATTATAGCCTAATCTGCAAACATCTGGAAACAAGCTGTAACACATCATTAAATATACAGATTAGTTGAAGTGTCTTAGAGGAGCTGCCTTAGCAAGTTAGTTAATTGCTTCATTTGCTTCAGCTTCTTATTCCTAGATTTGGCTAGTAGTAGGTGTTTCTCAGGAAAAAAAAAAAAAAGATGTTCTTACTATGTGAAGAAAACATTTTCTTTACTACAATAGCAGGTAAACATAGAGACTGATTTAGGCTCATCCATCCTGCTATAGAGTAGCAATTAATAGTCTCATAACAGCCTAGCCAGTGCTAGAAGTAGGTAATGAAAAGTATTCTACAGTCACAGTTATATCATAAAATGGGTGAACATACAAACTGATAAACCTCATATTTTGTTCACTATTAACACACACTTTTGTAGTTCAGATATTAAATCCTTTCTCAGTAAGAGTGATACATCCAGATACATACAGAAGAATACACTTTTTTCATATGAAATGTACTGTCTTTCCAAATGTATTACTTAAAGTGACAGTATATTTATTTCTCAGTATCGTCTTTTCCTGTGCTCTCTTTTGCGTATATTTTTAGCCCCTTTTGGAATCATGAATTTCAGGGTAAGGATACTTTTGTGAGTTGCAAGAGGTAATCTGTTAACCACTTAACCACTTAATGTAACCACTTAATGGAAGTTAACCACTTAGTGGAAGACAAAATCTTGAAATACGTCACTCATAGTTAGGCAACTGAATTTTAAACATTCATAATCATTTATCTCATCGTACAGTTTGTTAAAGAAGAGGTTTTTAAACAGTGTTCAAAAGATTCAGAAATAAATACCCCAGTGGAGGTAAAAAAAAAAAAAAGTAAGAAGTCTTTAAACAGAATAAGGAATTCTCTCATGGTCCAATTTAGACTTTTTTAGCTGTAGGGATTAAATAAACTGAGACAACAATAGTTAGAAGCTTAACTTTCTTACACAGTCACCCAATTAAAGAATCTGAACAGAAAAATATTACTGACGTTCAGTAACATGGGTATTTCAAAATCTCTAAATATAAATATAATGTGAATATCTTTTCATACGCCAGCAGTTCACTGTGTGAAACAGAGGACCCTGTATTGCATTGGATTTTCTGTTGGTTTTTGGTTATAAAACTAAACTAAGAAGAGAAAATAATCCATTTTCATTTGTCCTTCATAAGTTACTCAACTTCCCACAGTATTCTTTTTTTCATATTACTTTGTCATTGTAACCTCTTATAGTATGTAAATCTTACCTTATCATTAATCGTTTTTGTCACTTTTGCATGAATCTCATTAATCTTTGGTACATCTTTACTGAGATGAAGCAACTGAACTCAAAATAAGGTCATATGAGTAATTTCTAAAACACTATTTTCTATATATATTTTTATTTCTATTTATCTGATTTATTTTATCTTACCTTAACTTCTTTGGAATAGATACTTTGTTTGTAAGAAAATTGTTTATTTTTCTGTTTCTTCTGAATTTGCTTGAATAAAGAAATAAAAAACTCTCCTTCAAATAACCTTTACTGATAGCCAACAAAGTATTGATGTATGGTACACTTCAAGATCTGCAAGCCCATACTATAAATAATACATTATATGAACCATAATTTTTGTGATGTCATATCATTCAACACAACACTACATGGGGTATTGTATGACAACACACAGCCCTGTAATTTGAAGTTAGGTGTTTTCTTTTTCTGAAAGAATTTAACAGTTAAGAAATTATATAATCACAAAAAGTAGACAACAGAACAAAACTTTTAAACAGTTTGTATTCTATTCAAACATCTGAAATGAAGGCAACAATAAGTTCTTTATAACTAGATTTTTTTCTGTTAATATGAAAATCAAAATAATTTGACTTAATATTTATTATATAGAAGTAATATTTTAGATCCATTTTTATAATAATTAATCATTACAATACATTAGAGTAAAACTTTTTACACATTGACCTCTCTGCCTGTGCTGGTTTAAAGGTAAACTGGTAGGAGAAACAAACCCAACTCAAAGGAGATTAAAAGTCAAAATGACAATTTTAATAACAATAATATAATGAATGCAATTTTATAGGTGAACAATTGGTTTCAAACCACAAAAACCTGGCACCCTGGGGCACGAACAGAATGGTGTTCATCAGCCCCCCGTGCTGAACCCCACGTGGACCCCTCTGAGTCCAAAAACAAAAAAAGAGAGGAGAAAACCTGCCGATGCCAG
>VYXB01002869.1:277125-290964 GCA_013397135.1 Pachyramphus minor | reverse complement strand
AAGACCTATGGGGAGAGGCTGAGAGAGCTGGGGTTATTTAGTCTGGAGAAGAGGAGGCTTAGAGGTGACCTCATCACTGTCTCTAACTACCTGAAGGGAAGTTCTAGCCAGGTGGGGATTGGTCTCTTCTCCCAGGCAGTTAGCAATAGGACAAGGGGGCACGGGCTTAAGCTCTGCCAGGGGAAATTTAGGCTGGAGATGAGAAGGAAAGTCTTTACAGAGAGAGTGGTCAGGCATTGGAATGGCCTGCCCAGGGAGGTGGTGGATTCACCATCCCTGGAGGTTTTTAAACGGAGATTGGACATGGCACTTAGTGCCATGATCTAGTAAACAGACTGGAGTTGGACCAAGGGTTGGACTCAATGACCTCTGAGGTCTTTTCCAACCCAACTGATTCTATGATTCTATGATTCGATGATTCTATGATCTTATCTCACAGGCCTCTTAACACCCAGGACATAGCCTAAGCAGTCGGGTGTGCTCTGCTGCAGATAGTCCATAGGTTCTGGGAAATGGCATAGAGGGTGTAGAATACACAGTTCGGGTTACACCCACATGGTGATGAACTCGTTCCAGCTCTTTTAACTAGGACACTGCCCCAGTAATATTTGATTCAGAGAATGAACAAATTGTTCAACTGATGTCCAATTGATTTATTTTTAATAGTAACAATATTTTTTATCAGGTAGTAGTGCAACAGATATCTAAGATCTATGGTTATTTTTATTCCACATAATCACAGATTCATTTAAGTTGGAAAAGACCTCTAAGATCATCAAATCCAGTCTTTGACCAATCAACACCTTGTCAACCAGACCATAACACTAAATGCCACATCCACTTGTTTCTTGAACACCTCTAAGGATGGTTACTCCTCCATCTCTCTGGACAGCCCCTTTGAATGCTTAACAACCCTTTACATGAAGAAATTCTTCCTCTTGTCCAACCTGAACCTTCCCCAGCACTGCTTGAGTCTATGTTCTCTTGTTCTGTTGTTAGTTGCCTGGGAGAAGAGGCCTAGTTTCCCTAAACAATTGTCAATTATATTAGTTTCTGAAATGCACTGTTTCTCTCTTTAAATTATTTTTAATTTTTTCATTTTCATCTATTGAAAAAATTATATATAAGAATATATAATGAATGTCAAGAATAATATATAATGAAATGTCAAGACCATGTACCTGTGTACAAGCATAGAACCATATTGATTTTATTCTGACTGCAAGCCTATTTTTCCTCAATATTCTACCTCTTCCCACAGTTTTCTTTGCCAAAAAAGCTTAAAAAAGATTGTCTGTGAAGATAATGTTGGCATTTTTGCTCTTTATTGGACTCTGAGTTTTGTGTCTCTGATGGTAATGAGGATATGACAGAAAGACTGTAGAACTAAAGTGGTAGAACTAATATCTCAAAGTGTATTCTAGTGGAGTCCCCTTTGTAGACTGTGTTATCTGTAGGTAGAAAATTATCCAGTGTATAAAGTGCAAAATGATTGTGTTAGTAAGGTTTATGATTTGCGTGTATAATCAAACCCAACGATTTAAAAATTACTTCTGGGAGTACTTTTAATGCAGTATAACAAAACAATTTCAAAACTATTTCAGAATAGTTCTTGAGGGTTATAATCACAGCTCTTTTGATGAACTTTTACTGAAATATAACTAATAATATGATAATGTTTGGGAATGAAAAATTACCAGAATAAGCTAATGTTGATTTGGTCCATCAATGGTTATGGTATTACAGATAAGATGCTTTGCATAGGTAAAATTCTTGATGAAATTTTCTGTACAGTAGAGAATATTTCTGTTCTGCTTTTTGCCATGTATACAAATTCCATAATGTTCAGTGAAGCTGAATATTTGTGTGGGAACAAAATGAGCAGGAGCCAGAGCTGATCGCTGAGATGAGAAAGCATGAAGCATATACCCCACTGGACTGCACAAAGTAGGCCTCAGACTTCAAGCCAAAAGCCGAATGGATCCTGTCAAATGATTCTGTGATGTATGGATCACAACACAAGGCCAAAGGAGAGCTTTTTATACACTTGAATGAACCCAATAAGAATTTCCATAAAACTTGGTTTTAACTGTGTGACCTCATCACAGAAATGAAAGGGGAAGAAAACCTGATAATCCATGAGAAAAATGTCATCATAAATAGGTAGATACAGCAAATTATATTTCTGTCTTGAACTGGTATAATTTTTTTTAAAAAATGGAAACTATTTAAATTTCATGAAGAAAGAGGAAAATAGTTATCCTACATGCCGCCAAAACTCTAGTGAACAAACAATGACAGCATTAGATTTAAATAATGAAAAGTAATAGCAGCTGTGTTAATAATTTATTAATAATTGAGACAATATTTGAGAACTAAAAATATACTTCTCAGTGTAACAAAAAAATTACTCTACTTTTTTTTTTCCCCCACCATTTCTGTTTGTGCAGGGTAAACTTGCTTTCTTTAAGCTATGTCATACACGATAAGGGGAAAATTTCCACCAGAAGTATGAAGGAATGCAGAGGTAGAAAATTATTTTTTCTGGACTAGTCTGGCCCTTCATATCTACTTAGATTCTCACTTGACCAGTTTCTTTCTCACATAGTTTACAGTCTTAATTTAACAAGTTTAAATAAGCAGGGGTTTTTTTTTTGTTTTTTTTTTTTACAGAGCAGTACTTTTTGTGTTTGAATCACATTCTCTTTCAAACTGATCCAACCTGATGCAGAGCACACTTAAATGTGCTCTAATTTTTGCTCTAATTTGTACAGGTTTTTATCTTCATGTGGTCTATGATTTTGACTTTTTAAATTCCAGAAATTCCTAAAAGTGTGAGATATAATAAGGGTTTATGTCCAATTAAAAGCACGTTTTGAAAACAGAGGTTTGTGGTATTTTTCTGTGTAAATGAAAAAAACCCTGATAGATGAGGAGATTTTGTCTCCATGTACACTGGAAAACACAGAAAATGTGTAAAAGGCAGAAAATGTCTGACTTATTACGTCATGAGCAAATATTTTGACAGATCACTAGATAAAGAGAAAGTGGGGAAAAAAAATAATTACAAATTATGTATGGTTTCTATTTATTTAAATTTTCAGGTTATGATCTAAATTGCAAAGGGAAAATGAATATAATACAATAACAAATGTTGTCCATAAGACTGTATCATTTATCTGCCAAATAAAGGCTTCACACTGCAAGACAAAAAAGGGAAACAGATATAAAACCCAATATTACTACTACTTTAAATCAATAAATGAATCCCTGAGAATAGAACTATTAGAATAACTCTCTTATACCCACAGTTATGAAGTATTTGGAAGGAAAGGAAATTTAAGACAGTGTTGGTAAAATCTAGGAATACAATTGTCACTCTCAAAAGTATTCCATTAAATCTGTGATGTGCAATCCAAAGAAACACAAGAATTGTAGAATGTTTCTAGTGTCTTTTTAAGAAACTTCTAAGACTACAAAAGAAATATCAGAAAACTGCCTCCACAAAAACTAGCAAAAGATTTTATTGAAATATAATGAAGGTGAAAGATCAAGCTGCTGCTATTATTCAGTCAGGATAAAAAATTGTAGACACTGTTGCTAGCTGGGTCTAAGGTACTCCCATAGCATTTTCTAAATCTTCTGAGTCATTAGGTGGTTATTCAAATACATTAAAAGAATGTTATTATAATGATCTTATCTCTTCACTTGTATTCTGCATCGGCTGTGAATTGTACATGGGGGGACTGGGGGTGATTTCAGAAGTTGGAAATAGGTTGATTGAATTCTGGTCCATGCTGGTACAGTGTAACCAAGACACTACAAAAGGAAGACAAAGTAAAGCCTAATACTTTATCACTGAACTTTTTTTAAATACTGAACTGGGTATAGTATCTTTGTTTTTAAAATACTCAGCTGTCTTTCCCATGAAAATTTCCACAATTTTTTTACATCCGGATGGAGCCCATGCTACTTATCTCCCTAGTAAGAACTGACAAATCTGAGAAATTACACTTATGAAAGTGAAAATAGCAATGCCTCATCTTGGGATGGGGCTGTATTTGTTTTTTTTGTTTGTTTGTGGTTTTGTTTGGTTGTTTTTTTGTTTCATTTTGTTTTGGTTTTTGTGGGTTTTTTTTCTTGTATGCTTTTCCTTTTGAAATGAATAATTTTTATTGTACTAAATAACAAGGCCAAATGTAAAAATCACACCTCTGCCATCCCTTGTCCATCAGAGAGTTGGACATTAACTTTTCCTAGCATATGTCACACACACTTGTTTTCTCTCAGGGGGTTGTGCAAATGACTGACAGTAGCAACTGTGGGGGAATGAATATATTGGAATACACAGGCCTAACACTGCAGTGAAACACTGGTAGTGACTAAGAACAGAATTGCTGATTTACTACCTGTTTGACCCTAAAATAGGATGTGGGGATTTGTTGTTGTTTGGGGTCTTTTTGTTGTTGCTGTTTTTAATTTGGTAATCATACTGCATATATATGGTACTTCATATAGGCAGCCACATTTGAGAAAACTTGCACTTTATTTGAAGCATTGATTTTTAACTCCTGCTCTGTAAAGTAGCAGATGAATATGATATGCTATACTAATTTCATAATAATGAACTTTATAATATACATATATAAAATATATAATGATTTATGAGGAACCTTAACTTTTGTCTATGCTGAAGAGACTTCCAGTTGGACTTTGACCATTATTTTTTATTATGATACAAAGGGAAAAGTCTTTCACCAAGGCTAAAATACTTATTACTGTAATTTCTCTGTCACAGCAGCAGGCTTCCAATTAGTCCATCAATAAAACTAAGTATTTAGTGGGACATAATATAAACCCTCAGAAATTTGTTAAGAGAAATAAAAAAGAATTCATAAGAAGGCTCAAATTAAAATAAAATATACTTAACAACTTACTGTATAGAAGGAGAATTCCTCTATCTCTAAGTCTGAATGTTTAGAATGGCAGTAAGCAGCATAAGTTCAAAGACCTTTGAGCACTTCCAGACATCTGAAACTCCTTTCTCAAACATTTAAATGTTTTTGCTTTAAACTTTGAAGTGGATTCCTTTTAAAATAAATAGATGAAATCAAGAATGTTGTACTTACCAACACATCCAGTGCTTCCAGAGCTTTGAATTCTATTGTTGCTTCTACTAATAACTTATGGTCACTAACAAGTGATGGTGTTTGTGAGTTTGTTTTCTTAAAATAAAAGGAAGAAATGGACTAGCCTCCACTGTATCTGGCTGCTACTTTTACATAATCTCTTTTTTGACTTCTTATGAAATATGACACATTTCAAAAAAGGGAATTGAAGAACATGTATAGACAAAAACAGTAAAGTATGACTTAAAAATATTAAAATCACAGACAAAACAGAGGCACTAGGCACCAAAAGATCATATTTCCACAGTAAGTTTTTATTTTCCTCTTTCCTCTATGTAAACATTTCAAAATACAATTGTGCATATCACTTGTTCATTCAGCTTGATGGTGCATTTACTTATATGTACAAGATAAATGTTATTATTACCATTTAAACAATTTTTAAAAACACCTAGTTTAGGAAGGGAGGGTGTCAAGAGGATGGAGCCAGGCTCTCCTTGGTGGAGCCAAGCAATAGGACTAAAGGCAGTTCTCTAGGATGACCCTGCTAGAGCAGGGAGGTTGGACAAGACCTACCGTGGTCCTTTCAACCCTACCCATTCTGTGATTCTCTGAATTTTATTTTGTTTTAAGGTGAAGCAGAATCCTTACCAAACAGATATGCAGAGCCACCAAAAAGTTAAAATTGCAGTTGATAAACTTTTCCATATTTAAATTGCTAAGTAAGGAATGAAATCTGTAGGTAGAAGAAGTGTGTAAAATTCTGATATATTCTTAGGTTATTTCCAGTATATAAAAAGATTGCTATGCCTATGAACAGCTGAAATACATTTTTTGTCACAGGTGTAGTGCCAGAGGGAAGGCTGGAGGAGAAGTGGGGGTTTTTTAGGAGGTGTTTTTTTTGTTTGTTTGGGTTTTTTGTGGGTTTTTTTGTGGTTTTGTGGGGTTTTTTGTTGTTTGTTTTTTTTTTTGTATTTTGACAGCAAGTATTCCATTGGAATATCCAACTAGTCAGAAACAATTCATTTTGACAAAAATGTTGATAGAAAGAGATGGTTCTGCTTCCTTATATTATAATTTTTATACCTGATAAGTAAGTAAGTTGACTTCACTTAATTGGACTATTCAGCACAGAAATTACCTATTTTTATTTATTTATATTATATTCTACCTTTTTCATACTGTATTTGTATATGTTCATTTTCAGGAAAACAACCATTTAAATATATTATTCATTATAAATGCATGTAAATTTAGAATTTTACTCAGGATAAATTCTGATCCGATCTCTCTATTCTGTTTGTAGGTATGTGTGCGGAGGTCTGAGCAGCAATAATTGGAGAAGAGACCATGCACCATCAGGGCCATTTGGCCTGTGTTTCGACAACAGCAGAGGCCAGGATGTCTAAATGTTTCCATAGAAAACTACACTTTTCTTCAGATTTCAGTGCTTGTGTGTAGGTGCTGAAAGCATCAATGGTATGATGTCAGCATGTGGAATAAGACAACATTCTCATGGGACCATGATCCTTTGTCCAACCTGCTGAAGAACCTCAGAGTTTTTTTCCCTCAAGGCTTCATTTCCTTTCAGCTACATTGGAGGTTCAGGTTGGACATCAGGAGGAATTTGTTCATGGAAAGGGCTGTTAAACATTGAAACAGACTTCTCAGGGAGGTGGTGGAGACACCATCCCTGGAGGTGTTCAGCAAATGACTGGACATGCCATTTAACGTCATAGTCTAGTTGACAATGTGGTGATCAGTGAGAGATTGGGTTTGATGACCTTAAAGGTCTTTTTCAACCTATATAATTCTGTAATTCTGTGAAGGTGTAGAAATCTAAATACTGCATTGCCAAATTAGTTTTGTAGTTCTGAATAGTAGATACACAATGACTAGTGTTCACTGGAGCAGAAAACTACACCTTTATATCAGTTGCTTGTGCGAATTCTATGATTTGATTTTAACTTCATGAGTATGACTCAGTCACGTTTCTAAATTGGTTTTAGGCTTTAGTTTAGTTACTATTTGCTTAGAGATTGCATGCTTGCACATGCTTAAGTGGGGTCTGTTAGATGTGATAATTAGGGAGCTGTAGCTCCTTTAATCTCTTTTGAATTCTCACCCTTTACTGTTTGGTTAAAAAACCATTTCTTTCAAATATATTTCATAAGTTAATAGATGTATATGTAGTGGGTTTGCTCAAAATACAGTTTTCTCCTAAGAAGTTACTGTCTAACATAATACCTTCTTACTATGTAGCCTAGCTCTCTGTAAGATGTTCATACACATGCACAATTGCCTTCTATTTGATTTATTCATAATGATTTGTCTCCTTCAAACCAAAACTCTTGGCTTCCAGTAGTGATGTGTATAGTGGTAGGCAAGTGGTAAAGAAAGCTGTGCTCCAAATATTTTGCAAGCTAAAATTATTAAGTAACATTGGTTTATATTATGTTCTTCATGAAATTAATGGAAATGGATTGTGCCTTATGTGAAAATATTTCACTAAGATGCATTTCTCTTTTATCAGTGAACAAGGGAAATCTGGTAGATTTAGAGCTCAGCTCTGTCTTCTGCAGTTGAAGAGTGCTGAAGTACATAACTAGCTTTTAATCAAGTACATGTTTAATTTACAAGTTACTCAGTATCAGGGGAATAGAGGTTTTATAAGTTTGCTATTTCCAGATTCAGCCACTTCTGGCACCACAATTTGCCAATCTTTTGCTTCTCTATGTCCAAGGAATGCTTCTCTTTTTAGTGCCATTTGCTCTGTACAATATTCTACTGAGATTCCTCAAAACTCTTAGACAAGAATCACGTAAACAATCATCTCAATTATGCCAGCATTAAACAGAGTTGGAATTACACCAATGAGTCTTCAATGCTGGAGTCAATGAAGCAAGAATCCTTCAAAGTCCTTAGCACATGTACTGTTGTGCATGCAAATAATGGCACATACATCCTGTATACTTCCGAAGAAACCTCAAAGCTGATCTGCAACCAGAAATTAGACTTCTTGAAGTTCAGTAGCTGTATATTTAGAAATTGCATTTTCACATCTCATAAAGAAATTACTGGAGACAATCACAGAAAGGACATATATCAACTGGGAATCATATATTTAGGTACTTAGGGTTGTGAGAGACTGAAATGTTAAAGGTTAATGACTCAAACAATTGGCCATTTGCAAAAGCAGCAGGTGCTTTGCTGCCGCCAGGTTTGCACCACCCAACTGAAAGGGAGGAGGAGAGTTTTGGGGTGTGTGGTGGTGAAACCTCTGGTCTGCATAAGAACAGCTCAGGTGCAAAGGAGGTGTGGACCCATCCCCAGAGGATGACCATTGCAAACTGATCTTTATTTAGATAAATCGATTAAGCCCTGAGATTGATTGCGTCCCTGATAACCTGGGACTGATGTCACAAGGTGTTTTTTGAGACAGATAAAGGAAAGGGCCACTAAGAGGCAGAACCTGTGAGGTGGGATAATGTTTTTTATCACACCAATGTCCTCACCTCCCCCCTCCCCATAAGACTCTGGTGTAAAACTGCTCCCCTCTGTCCTTTTCTGCTTTTATATTATTGCATTTCTATAGATAATAACAAAACCAGCTACATACCTTTTTGCGTTGCAACCAAATTGCTCTGAATTAGACGTGCCATACATATACACAGTGGTCATTCAGTGTTGTTTTACTCTAATCTTCCCCAAGGGATCTATGAACGAGAATCTCATTTACCCCACCTCAGGGGTGGGTCAGAACAGGGATGGGTTAAAGGAAGGCACATAGTGGACCTGTTTCCATAAGACTATTATTTTAATTTGCTTTTGTAGACAGCCTTGATTTTATATTTCTTTGTGGATCTACAATTTATTTTTTTTCCAGGGACAATGGTGCTTTTGATTTTTTCATGATTCAATGAATGATTTTCTGCTGTATGTTTGCTCTTTGCGAAGAAGGGTGGCAGATTCACTGCTAAAACTGGCATCGTAATTGCAAATTGTTGCCTCTTTTTGTATTTGATTGTTAAATTGCCCTTGGAAAGAAAGTACTTTGTTTATAGAAGATCTATATATGCCTGCTCTAGAATTCTCTTAAGTCCCACCTACCCACAACATAAAAACCCTTTTGTGCATCTCCTTGTCACATTTGAGAAAGAACAAAAAGCTCTTAATTGCAGATCCTCTTGGAAGTATCCAGATTAAGATACTGTGTGGCTTTGTAGTGCTTCTCACTTGAAAATAAATTAATTCTCAGACTGAAAAAAATAGAAGAAGGAAATGTCAGAATGTAAACGTGAATCTTGAATAGTCAGTGGAAAAAATAAGGTAACCGAAAAGAGCTGAAAACACAAAAATATGTTCTTTACTATCATTCAGTCCAGAGATTTGTAAACTCATGCATATTAAATGATAACACAGGTTTTATGCAAATGTTTTCTCTGCAATCCAAACAAAAAAATGAATATTTTCTGGGTCAATGTGAAATATCTGATGTTTGTGTAAGCACTTACTCTATTCAGTTTTGTTTCTGAGGTATATAATTGGATCTGGTTTCTATTACATCTTAATTTGAATAATTCACCACAAATCCCTGATCACAAATATTTCTGCAAACTGCACCGTGTGATGAGTTTGTAGTGAATCAAAGTTCCAGCAGTATTTTCTTCCATAGTAAGATCACAATTGAAAGGACTTAATTTCCTAAGGAAAACAAGTCATTAGGGAAATATTTGCATTTTGCAGTTTATGTGAACTACTTTATACCCCACAAACAAAGAACTTCCCCCTCCCACAAATCTTCAAAATTACAAAAAATAACCCCGTAATTTGAGAAAGAATAGATCTTTGCCAATCATAAGTGTAGATATCATTCAGCATCAAACCTCATCAAAATTTATTTTCCAATTTTACGTGGAGTTGAAACTAATTTGCAATCCTATATTTAAAAGCTTAAAAATTGGTTTTATCCTGTGTTTTTCATTAAGATTATGAAGGGGAAAAATATGAACATCACTTTAAAGTATAAAATAATAAAGTAACCTAACTACTTTATAACTTTTTATGCTGAAAAAAAATCAGTAAGTCACTTTAGTAGATGTTTAATGTTTAATTTGTTTCCTGTATTTGTTAGGAATAGCTATGGATTTTTTTTTTTTTTCCTTCAGGTAGAAACTTGATGTATGTAATACATAAAAGCTTCTTCCCAAAAAGCATAATAAGATCATATTTAAGCCACACACAAAAAAAGAGAAAGAAAAAAACCCCAAAGGTTAATGGATTACACAATTGATGTAAGAGACATTTTTATTTGTATGAGGAATCCATTGATTTGGAACACATTAATACTTCTGCCACAATTTATTAGAAAGTAAATAAGTTTTGAAACATGCAGAATACATCTCATTGTTTTTAAGTTATTAGGAACTTCAGTAATGCCATGAACAGCGTTTTAAAGTGAGAGAAGAATTGGACACCACCTATTTGTCTTCTGTTGAAGAACTTGCTATGCATATAGATGATGCTTCTCTCTATCCTTAAATTCTTTCATTTAACCTTGTAAACTGAGGCAGGAGAAATTATTGCAATGACAACTCTGGAAATATTTCAACAAAAAGGTTTTGTTTTCACTTGCTTACAATTGTAACTATAACAACTTAGACTGTATGTCTCTTGGGGATAAACTGTTTTTTTCCAGAGAAGTGAAATGGGTGTTCTCCAGAAAAATCCATTGTTCTGACAGTATGAAAAATAGCTATGAAGCCAACCTATTTGCAGATGTCTATATAGCAGTCCTATTACCATTGCTCATAGGAGCAGACAAGTGGACTGCATTTGGCATTTGTATTCCTGAACCTGACTGATCTTCACAAGCATCCAAGTATTTGATAACTCCTTAAGTATACAGCAACCATTAAAAGGGGATTAAACATGATTCAGACCAAGCGGTAACAATTTTTTTCACAGTACTGTTCCTGATCAAAGATAGCATGTCTGCTTGGGCACAACAAAGTCTTCTGTGGTTTTGATGGTAATGAAACAGCCTCTAAAATGGTTTCTGAAATGAAAACAGATTTAATATAAAAGAGGAGGAAAGACAGGTGATAAAACACTCACAAGAGAAACAAAGCTAAGGAATAAGTTGAGTGAGAAAAATTAGAGATAAGACAAAAAATAATCCAATGCCACAAAAAAGATTTTGCCAANACAAAAAATAATCCAATGCCACAAAAAAAGATAAATAGATTTTGCCAGCAAGTGTGCTGTGCTGTGAGTGTTTCAAAAGTTCTGGTATCCTGGTGGTCTAAATAAGAAATATACCCAAAGCATGAGGGCATTGGGGGTTTTCTTCCCATAGAAACAAGGATTCAGAAAGAAAGGTTTACACCTATCAATGATCTTGGCACAAAGTCAAGAAAAATCTAGGGTGTACTTTGAAATCCCTCTGTGTAACAGCTACAGACAAGCTGATATCTTCAGTCTATTCAACATGAAAAGATAAATTGTGACTGAAAAGAAAATAATTTTATAAAAAATATTCAGTTAGGCCCACTCAGAATCTGGTTTTTTGCTGTCAACAGATATTCATGGAGCCCTTTCTGAAGAAATAAATGTCATCTCTCATCCATATTTTAGCCTAGATTTCAGTTATTTTTGCTATGTAAATAAATTACATAGTGTTTAAAACCTGTCAAAACAACAAAACTATTGTTTTCACTAGATTGTAATTTGCACATTGTCTGATAGAGCTGACGTGCTTTCTTGGGATCTGAAAGAATCACTTTGAGGTTGATCTAACAGGGAACACTTGTTCTCAATTCTGTCAGTACAAAAATATACCAACATCAAAATAGCTGTCATGTTTATTACTCAAATTATGTAAGTCAACTGACAGTGGCTGAATTTATATCAATAACTATGAAGTGCTACTGTAGTAAGCATTTAGAAACCAGCAGTGCTGTTAAACATTATTAAGAATCCATTAGCCAGCTATCATAGAGATGTTAAAATAATTAACCAAAGCAAATACTAATAATCTGTGGCTATCTAACCTACTATTTTGAGGGTTTCAAAAATCTAATTTGGTATCTTTATCTTATAGCACAGAAAATTAAACTGGAACAAACACTTCCTTTCTTCTGTCTTTACAGAATGATTGTTTTTCTACTTTGCCTGTAAGGTTTATTTTGAAATCTTGGAGCTTTCATAAATTAATGTAACAATCTGCACTTGAATCTATGTGTTGAATGAGAAAAAATCACAATTAAGAACAAAATGGCGTAATAGGAATATGTTTCCCATGTATAAGCTCCTTATGCAATAGTACATCATTTTGGTGGTTGTAGCTTGAGAGAAATAAAATCACATGACCTTGCTCAGCAGACTATTTTTGCCTCTGCCTAATGAGAAGTAAAACAATTTAAATTTTCCTACTCCTTGTTGTACAATTGCTACCTTAAGATTTAGATTTTTTTGGTCACTTTTAATTTCCTCTTATCAATACTAAAGATTGCTTTTAATTCCCCTTCTTTTTGTATTATATAGTCTTACTGGGCTGCAGCATTTTTGTCTAAAAGCAAATAAAAAGACATAGTAAGAAATAGATATTTTTGTATTATGAAAAGGAGGATGAAATGTTTTACTTCTGTTTTTTAAGTGATTTTAAGAACAGTAAGTTTGCAAAGAGAACATTGTAAGGTGTTACAGTAATTTTTATATCAGAGAAAAAATTGGAGGAAAAATATTTATTTGATATTTATAAACTGAGACTTAATGCCAACAGGTCAAATAAAAAAAAAAAAGTGTGACTCTTTATCCCAGGATACTTATTCCAGTCCACCTACAAAATTACAACTTGATCTAGCTTTCAGTGAAATGAAAGACAAACAAAACATAGGTTAGAATGGGTTCTGGCTATTTTTTTTAATAATATTTTGCTATTCATTCCACAGTATTCTTTTATTTTTAACATAATAACAATTTAAATTAAAAAGACAGATAAAAATGTTTTGGGGTTTTTTTGTTGTTGTTTTGTTTTGGGGGTTTTTTTGATGCAATGTTAAAAATTGCTGCTTTTCCTTTTCTTTTTTTTTTTTTTTAAATATGAATTTTGTAGTTCAGCCAGGATACTGTCCAAAGCAATTGCGTTGTTTTCTATCTAATCTTTAAAGTTTGACTTGGTTCCTGAGTGACCAAACATGTTTTGGTCATGATTTGGTCTATTTTATAAAGTTAGAGAAAAGGTCATAATAGAGTTGCTTGCAGAAATATAGGTCTACAGATATCTAATGCATATTTACACTGCTAATACAACAACATGATTTAGGAATCTAGACTCAATTATCTAATTATTTTTTTAATATAAATAGAATTCTTTAAAGCAGTCCTGTAACTGCCTGAAATGTAAGAAATTACTGGAAAAGTATTTTATTTCTGTTTTTAGTCACAGAATTCCAAGATGGGGTTTTATTTTGGAATTTATTATTCAGGCCCTTCCTGAACCCTCAGAGAAATCTTGTTATATATTAGAAGACGTCATATCTTGTCATGGCTATAAGACATAATACTTCATCTTAAGTACTTTTGGTTCTATAATGTTTGTGTAAACATTACCTTACAGTAACATAGCTTCTTAGAAGTCAGGGTATAGAATTTATCCATTTAAAATTAGTTTTCGATATATACTGATAGAATCCTTTCCCTTTTTTTT
>VYXB01002869.1:265822-277100 GCA_013397135.1 Pachyramphus minor | reverse complement strand
TTTTTTTTTTTTCCCCTCGGAGGCCATTATTTTTGTTTTATCAAATGAACTACAGAAACAGATCCTGAAGTTCCTATCTGGTTCAGGGAAGACAAATCTGTCAGAAGTCTGATAGATCTTGTTATTGCTCAAGGACACCCAACTAGAATGGAAAAAAATGGCCAAAATGTAAATAAGAAACTAGACAGTCCAGGAAAGGCATGGAATAGGATTAAAAATAGAGATTGAGCAGAAAACATGATATGGCTTTGAAAAATTGGTATTTAAATGAAAATAATATAATGGCATACTGTTATTTGTCAAAGACTATGATTGCATTGACTGAAATACAGTTCTAAACTTAGTAAACTGACTGTGTTATGGATTAATGAACTGTCATAAACCCACATTTCAATAATCCATTTAAATGTTACTGATGTCAGAAATTCCTAATAGCTGGGATTGCCTCCTAGCTGCCATGTGTCCTATCCGGTAAACAACTTCTTTAGAATTCATTTCTTGTAGCTTTTACCAAAGAAAGTAAAAAATTCTACTCCTTTTTTTTTTTTTTTAACTGTAATAATGGAGTATAAACTCTCTTATGTCAATCCCCAGTTTCATTTTGTTGTCTGTAATGATAGAGGTTGTTTTGAATGGATGTTTCTTTCCAGTAGAAAGCAACCTAAAATACTGCAAACAGAGAGTAGCCATTTTCAAATTCAGAGCAACTCAAATGCATTTGCCTGCTGCATGGTTCCTTGTTTTGAAACTTGAACTGCCTTTTGAACAGAAATACTTTCTAGCATGACCCATTTTGTCACTTACATGTCACTTAGCCTCTTTGAAATGACAGATTTTATGTGTCCTTCATACTGCAGTTATTGCAAAGCCCTTTTATTTTATTCAGAGCCCCCATCATGGTTTTGATTCATTTTTATCACTACTGGTCATCTCTGTCAAAGCTTCCTAGGCCTAAAAATAATCTTAGGAGGGCCAGCAGAAATAAGACTAGAGTCTCATACAATTTTGTTCTTCACTTTATAGTATTTGTTATATTGAGCTTGATATGCATGATTACCTGAAATTCTTCATGTAAATATAGACTGAATTCACAGAGTAGCTGGCATTTTCTAATGTGTTGGAGAGACACTTTAACAGAAAACATACAGAAATGGATGAGAAAAGGGAAAAAGATTTTGTAGAATTTTGATTATGTTTAGGATATTTAAAGTAAAAAATTCTACTCCTAACATTCAAGTATTTAGTATGTTGGTGTGTAGTAAAATACTTTCCTTTTACATACTTGAAGATTTTTAATTGTCTGTGTATGACTGTTGGAGTACACAGTAGTGTATCAGGAATATCTTCATACTTGAAAACTTGCTAGCCTAAAACAAAAGTTTCACAGAACACCTGAATACTGTATTCATCCAAGAAGTTCAAGTCCATTGCCATGATATGAGAAGCTATGAAAGTAAACCTCAGTAGGAACAAGAACAGGTGAAAGTGCGGGATATTCACAATTCATGAGTGGAAATGTAAATAAAGTTGCATCCTAACAACACAAAAAGGACTCAAAAGAAAAGGTTTTAATTTTGTTAGTGATCATAGAATGATAGAATGGTTTGGGTTGGAAGGGACCTTTAAGATCACTTAGTTCCAACTTCCCTCTTATGGGAAGGGACATCTTCTACTAGCCAGATTGCTCAAAGCTTCATCCAACCTGACCTTGGACACTTCCAGTGTTCCAATGATTTTACTACCACTCTCCATATTACACATACACCCCCCCAAAGCAAGAAAAATGTTCCACTCAGAAAGCCACTAAGAACTTGATTAATTTCAGGTATATGTGTAATTCAAGATTGAATTCCTGCCCAAATGTATAAATAAATATAAATGGTTAATTAAAAGGAACTGCTTTTTTATTGTAAAAACATCAGGTCAATGACACAAGTCAGAGTATTTTAATGCATCTAAGTACGTATTCTAATTTAAATATGAAACATTAAATTTACTAAAAAATATGACTAAAATCATTAATATTTTGTTAAATTAAATTATAACTTTCCAGTAAAATATTATGAAGTAGTTGGATACTGTGTCTAACTTTTAATGAGACAACAGGTCTTTCATCTTACTGCTAGTCAAAGATACAGACTTGTAAGTAGCATTTTTAATTTTTAACTTTTTTTTTCCTTACAGCTATTCTTAGAATTCTTTCTGTTATCATTATGTTAGAACCAAGATATGAAAAAAAAAAAAATATTAGATGTGACACCTCTTCATCTGTTTGGAACTAATAATGCCTTCACAGCAAACAGTTGTTTTAGTACATGCTATATTCTGATGTAAAATAACGGTTGATGAAAACATATGGAATAGTTACCTAATGTGTGCATGCATTTCCTGACATAATTGGGTTATTCTTGAAAAGTTTCCAGAATAAATTAATTCAGAGGGAAGCTCTCAGATTATTTTTAAATAAGAATGTTTGCTTTATAAACTGGGAAATAAAAGTAGAATGTTTAGTTTCTTTGAATAAAATGCTCACAGTTGAATGATGCTTTAGTCTTTTTATTACTGTAATTTTGTTAACTTTTTAGGCTTTAGAAATATATTCAGTTCTCAGTAGAAAGTGGTACAACATATTCCATAAAAACTAACCAAAACCCCCTATCCAGCTCCTGAATATGAAAGATTATAAATTGGGGCTGTAAATCTTCACCTAGGCAGGAAGACCCCCAGCACCTCCATTGGTGTGCTGCCTCACAGGGTTTCTGTGGCCCCTCCACTACAAGCTGCCCCTCTAATAACTAAAGTCTGCTTGCTGTGCTCCTGCTCACCAGCTCTACGGAAGTGTCCACCTCAGCAGATACCTAAGAATCAAATGGTCCCTAATCACCAGTCTAAAAAATATAACTACTCACTTATCGGGGAAGAAAGACTGAAGGTTCTTCCTTCTCAAGACACACCTTATGAAACCTCTATCCGTAAGTTGGACATAAATGCACAAACACTGCCATACTGTTGTCTCTATTCAACACCCGTGAACATGTGAACCCTGACAAAAGGCTTATGCACAAGTCTATCCAGAGATAGACTTGTGTCAGGATTCAAGCAGCTGTATATAACTAGGAGACTTTAAGAGACTGTAATAACTTTGCTTTACATTAAGAAAAGTAATCCTCTGCTCTGAAGCCAAGGAGTGTAACAGTACAATTATTTTCCCTAAAGTCAGGTCACAAATTTTCCAGGAAGCATAGGCATATATAACTATATTCCTAAGGGTGAGAACAGTATTTTAGCAAATGCAAAATTTGTCCATACTCCATGTTTATGCAGATTAAGACATTTGTAAAATGTATAGACAAATATCCTAGGTTTCTTAATTCCTAAACTTATGAAATATTGAAAACCTTGAAACGTCAATATGAAGCTAAAGGAATTTTAATTATTATCTTTGCTATTTCTGAACAAATAATTGAGCCAAGAAATGCATAAAGACACAGTATTCTCTGATGTTATCAGTGTTGTAAGTCGTCTGCATTTTTTTGTCAGCAAGTAATTTCTCTGTTCCGTTGTTTCACTTAGTTTAGGATTTCATAACCATGTTGTTATAAAACAATGGCAGATAATGAATGTTCACTGGCAAAGAAAAAGAATTGTTATTCTACTCTTTGCAAAGAAATGTATGTATATGTATGTGTGTGTATATATATGTATCAGTTAGGGAATTCTAAATCTGTAAAGAAAATGTTTAGAAGACTGATGAATAAAAGCCAGTTTTAAAGTTCTAAAATTAACTTCAGTAAATTAATTCATTATTAACACCTTTCATGCCAGTGATCGTCTTACACATTTTTAAATTATTGTCACTATGTGGTCAAAACTACTAATTCTCAACAACCGTATCTTAAATTAACTATGTTGGTACTATTTTTATAATGTCCTCAGCCCACCAAAGTACAGGAAAACTGAAACAAGACCTTAAGACACAGATAACTCATCCAGACCATCATGCACTTTGAAGAAAAGCACTGCTTTCGAATGTTTAAATCATTTTTTCTCCATATTAAGAAATAATTTCCTGAAGTGTTTGAGAACGTTTGATGTTTAAGAACAATAAGTCTCCAGTTAAGGATTTTTTCTGAGAGAGGAAGACAATGAAGAGTAATCTTAATACTTTGCTGTGAGATAAGATCTTTTTATCTCTACAGATATGTCAGGAAAAAAGGAAAAAAAAAAAAAAGGAAGGAAAAAACCCACCCTAAACAAAACGAAATAACACACAAAAGATAGGAATAATTCAGAAGCTACTATTTGTACTTTTTATTGGAATTAGATTCCAGATAAAGTGGTAACTAGGTTGCAAAATGTAGAGCAGTCATTGTGCTAGCATTTTAACTGTAGTTTCTTTCCTACACAGGAAAATTCCTAAACACTTCATTAATGGTCTTAATAATAGCAGATTGCATGTACTTTTAAGAAAAGCAATTGTTAGTTACTGTGTTGGATAAAGGGCTTGTTTGGTTGGAGTTTTTTCTCCTCTCCTTTTAAACTAATCTTATTTTGCTATTGATGAATTATTTATAGAATAAACTTCCAATAATCTATAAATCATATATTACTGTTACCAATGTCAAAGGAGATAAAAACATATGCATCTACCCTACAGGCTGATAGAATGACCTTATGCTTATCAAAGTATTTCTAGCAAAGTCAATATACATTTTTCTCATTTGACTCTCACTTCTTGGAAGTCATAAAACAAAAAATACTAAAAAAATAGAGATCTAAAATTTAACAACATTGGAAGACTTAGATATCCAAACCTCTGAATTCATAAGACTGTATCTAGGGACCATACTTTTATAAAGGTAAGAAAAGTAATATGAAATGGTAATTTATTATTCATTGAACCATAAAATAATTCTGCTGCTTTGTCTTGCTAGCAGAAAGGTTTCCCTTAGTTTGCCTATCTCCTCCAAAATCATCAGTTTTGGAAATAATGAGGTTGTTTAATGGTAAGGTTGGACATATGTATTTTTCCAAAACCTTTAAGTAGGGAAAACTGTCATAACTTTGATGTTTTTATGTTACCGTAGTGGATATTACATAAATTATTTTATCAACCCCATTTAAATGTAGGTTTATACTTACATAAAGCTTATACTTGGGTTATATTTTTCAAACTGATCTGTTCTATAAAAGTTCTGTTACTCAAGAAAAAACATGAAACTGTCCATTAACAGGACATTAGAGGAAAACTTAGATCAATAAACTCAAGTGTTTCTAAAAAATATCATGAAGTTCATATTTTTTTATTAAATTAGTTAAGTGAGAATTAATACTTATAGAAGAAATCAGAATTATAGGAAAATATTACTTAAAAAACAGTTTCTACTTGGTTTACCAATTCTGTTCTTAAAGAGCAGTTTTTACGGTATTTTTATTACTGTAAATTGAACAGTTAATGATGCAGCCTTTCCTGCCTTGAAGATTACAGATCATTAAAATAAAAACTTTATGGCACATGTGATGCTTACACTTCCCTGAGAAAAAGATCTAAAAAACAAAAACCAAATCATTATCATAGAACCTAATTAGTTCAACATATCTAAAGGATTAATTTATGCATAATTATATAGTTTCTTTAATACTCCAGGGGCATATTGCAGTGCATCTTAGGTATTCAACCTTTTCTTCCTTTGTTTTGGTTTTGATTTTTGTTTTGTTTTAGTTGGCGACCTGCAAAGATTTTTTTATTTTGGGTTTGGTTTTTTTTTTTTTGGTGACAAAGGATCAATTGTTTATTATATTGGAAGTGAAATTGAATTTAAATGCTTCTTCTTTGTCCTTTTGTTGGTGTTGTTGTTGTTGGTTAGTTGGGTTTTTGTATATTTGGGTTATTTCTGGGGTTTTTTATCATATTGTTAATGCCTATGAATAGTTGAGCAGTAACTTCTCCTATATGCAATAAAGAAAATATATCTAACTAGTCCAAATTTAAAAATCCTTATTGTAAAGAAAATATTTAGTTATTTGTAAGAGACTTTTCTTCCTTGGTTATATGTAAACTTTATTGGAAAGGCCAAAGTTAACATTTTAACAAAGCATTTTAACACTCACTATTTTTTATACAGGTGTGGGAATCAGCAAATATGACTGTTTCCCCTGTGTTTTTGCAGTTATTGCGATTTTATTTTAGTAAATTCTTCTTCTATTTCACTTGACCTTTCTGAACCTAAAACAATTGACCTCAGCTCATCAATCCAGCTTGTCCAGATCTCTCTCCAGATCTTCTTATCAGTCATAAAAATATTTAATTGCTTCATCTAGAGAAGATCAGGATAGATGAATAAAAGGAGGTCCATAACTGCATATTTTTAATTCAGGGTACACAAACTAAAGTTGGCAAGAATCTGTTTAATTGTTTCAGAATTGAAACATGCTTCTTTGTGGGTTTAATTTCATCTATGGATTTTTTTGAAAGTCTAATGTTTTCTGGACACTTCTGATGACTGTGGGTGTGTGAAGAGAGAAAAAGATATATATGAAGAACTGTTGTACGATGACTACACTTCCCCTAAGTACTATTTCATCTATGGATTGCTTTGCTGGGTAAAAAAATATAAAGTAACATTATAAATCTTCCAAAGCTGTAATGAAATGACATTATAGTCTAAAATAACATATACAGCTTCCTTGTGACACAAAGGGAGAAATACGGAATTGAAAAAGAAAGGACACCAGATGTTTTGGAAGTATATTCAAGGAATTAGTATCTGAAAGGTTTGAAGATACTGGTAAACTGTAAGTTCACTGTAAGTGAAGTATCTCAGTGGTTGGTTGAATCTTTTATTAGATGTAAGATAGGAAAAGTCTTCAACACTGAAAGTGTTGAATTTAGAAGGGAAGTTAAAAGTAGCCCTAGGCTGTGCCTAGAGCTTGTAATATCACAGACACACCTGTAGAGCAACCACAAAGTTTCTAGACCTCAGAATTTTGAAGAAAGTTTTCAAAATGTTAAATGACTGCAATACAACATTATACTGGGTCAGCTGCAGACTGAGAGCCTGAGGCTTGGTTTATATTACAAAGTTTTGCAGCCACAGCTATATCAGTCTGCACTACAGCAGCAAAAGCAAACAAAACAGCAGAAACTGTCTGTGCCACCCATATACTGGCAAGTCTTTCACACAGACTTGTGTCCACAGAAGAGAATTTATGGCGGTCTATATCAATGCTTACTAACAAGACATGTAAGAAGGTAGATGAGAGTTATTTAGAAATAGGAATGTATTGATGGCTGTTTCAGTGTAAACGTGCAGAAAAAGCCTAGGTAAAAAAATTAGAATCCAGACCTTCTTACCATTAGACTATGGACTCACACTTCTGCATATGTTCCTTTTATAGTCCTTGCTTATTTCATTTCATACAATAACAAAAACATCAGAGAAAAGCACTTTCACATGGACTGAAGAAACTGACAGAATAGTAAAGCCAACAGGGCATATTTTGAATGTTGTCTATTGTTTACCAAGCAAACACTTTAAATCTTTTTAAAATATTAAATAATTTATCTATTAAAATTCGCAGGGAAAGTGTATAGGAATAGAGCAGTTATGTCCAGCTTTAAGTTTCTGTTTTAAGTAGAGAATAAGCTCTGATCAGCTTTTGAAAGGTAGAATTTATGGGAATGATGGACCTGAATCAAGACCTGCATACTGATCTGAATAATGAGCTAAAATCAAGGAAGTGCTCAATGTTTTCCATTGATTGTTTCAAGAAACCTTTCTGATTTGTTTGTCAGGGAATTACTCTGCAGTATCTGAAGTATCTGTTTCATTTCATTTACTATATACAGAACAGAACAGCCTTTATTTCATAGCTCTGAAATGCATTGCACTGATAATTTCTGTAAATACTACAGTTACCATAGGATTTTACTAAATCTTCATCCTGTGATATTTAGAATCTTTTGTCCTTTCCCTGAAATCATTTACCCCATAATAACAAATTTTGTATTTCTAAAACAAGTTTTGCTAAACCCATCCCACTGCTTTGAGCTATTATGCATATGAAAACTCTGGAACTTGTATTTCAGAATCTTTGAGAAATTTGGAGGTAATTATAGGCAAAACCTACAGTTTTATATTTTATGAATTTTTCAATACACCCTTAGTACACTCGTAGCTTTGTTACAGAATGCATTTTAGCTACTTTACAGTAATTGAGCTATAAGCTAAGCAAAGAGTCCCTAATGCTGTGATTACTTCCATCTAGCAAATATTAAAATACATCTGTGGCAACTTGAAGCTCAACAATAACAGAAGTAAACAACAGATAAGGAAAAAAAAAAGAGAAAAAGAGACAAAAATTTTATTTACCTTCATATCTTACTTTGATTGCTAAGAAGTCAAACTGTATTATGATAATATTATCATATAAAGCATCTATGAAATAAAGTCCACAGCTATAATGAAGGAAACTAAGAAATGAATATGACTAATACATGCTACAAAACTAAAGACAGTAATGAAGTGATAGACTTTTTGCAATATAATTTTGATTTCAAGGGTTGATGTTTTTTTTGTTTTGGGGGGGTGCAAGAAGGGGAGAGGTGGGAAATTCTATGGAGAAATCACAAGTTTCATAAGATCCTTTAAAATATTTCTTTTCCCTATAGTGACCGTAATCAGGAGATCACTGTATGTGAGGAGTAACTTATCCACAAAATGGTGAACCTGAATAGGCACAGGCTTGTGCTCTGGATATGTATGTCTTGGCCATCACTTCTCTAGCTTTTTACTGCAAGTTCAACCAGCAAATCTGGGCGGAGAAGCCTGTAGCTTTTCCCATTGGGTACNGCACCCAAGGGTCCAATTTGGTTAAGCAACATAGGATTATCTATGCTACTTCTCTATTTCATTCTATTGTTAACTCTCACAAATGTTATCAATATGTTTTAGAATCTACAGTCTGTCATTTCTACTGGGATCATAAGAGACAGTAGCCGTAGTGTATTACAATAACCATAGAAAATTAGTTCATCTACAATATACTTCTGCAGTCAAAAGAAATGAGAAAAGGTGGTTAGTACAGTTTACTGGACAAATAAGAATATAGCAAAAAAAATAGTCTTAATGTTGTAGTTTACATTTTAAAGTTTTAATTCATGTATCTTATGTGATTTAGAGCACACTGATGGTGAATATCATAATTTTTACTTTCTTGATAACTGAGGCTGGGTGGGAGAGAAAACCCAGTTCTTGGTTTAGCAGCTTTGGGAAAATCTCCTACTCTTCAAAAATACGTTTTCTGGTCATATTCACTTTCTGAAGAACTCAATGTCAGTATCGCTTCAAGGCATTTAAAATGTTATTTTTCTTACTATCTTCTATTTTCTAGTCAGAAAATATTTTTCGGCCTTATTTTTCGTGATATAAAAAATATGAAAAAGCAACAGATAAGGCAGTTTAGTTTTCAAGCAGCTATTCATTTGCTTGTGAGGTAAGCATTTTATTTTAATCTTTACAAAACAACATTGGTAGCATCAATGTAAACTTATATTTGGGGGGAAAACCTCCACAAATAAACCCTTAACTCAAATACAAATTAACAAATATTTATTTGTGTGAAAGATGATTATTAATTACCATGAGCTTTACTTTGAAAGTTGTGCCTTGAATTACAGCAATCAAAACCAGGGTAGGTTATGCAGTATTAGTACAATAACTTGAGATATCTAGAAAATCCTAAATGCAAATTAAGCATGACACCCTTCTTCCCCATTATTTAGAATGTATATTTTCTACTCTACCTACAGTTAGTAGATTGGCAAAAAATATAAACTATAATAAACTCTATGATGCTTGCCTAGCAAGCTTAAAAAAACCCCACACTGCATTAATGCATTGCAGCTGTCAAATCATCACTACTTCTCTTTGGAAAATAAACAAGAAACTCAGCAAATCTCATGCCTTTTTTGAAGAGAAGCATTATTATTTCAACACCTGTACGAACACCTATCTGGAGCCCTGAGTATCTGTAATGCAATAATAAGACCTCTTCAAACTTGTACAATATTAAAGGCAAAAGCCAATCTAAGATATCATGAAAAATCAATAAGAAAATATCACGAGGGTATTTCACAGTTTCCTAATATTACTTCCTAATAATTTTCCTAAATATTACTAATGTACTAATGTAAAGTGACAACAGAAAAATTGTGCTCCTATTTTGCAGTTCCAGGCTGGATGGACTGTTTGGATTAAGAGCCTTATAGTTTATTGTAATAGTACTCTGCTGATTCTACTTCTTGACTCTTTTCATTGAGCCATAACAGAGAATATCCAATATAAACCCATCTCTGTCTGCAAAACTAAGAAAATCTTCAGCCTGAAACACATGCCAAGATATATTCTAGGTCAGGTTGACTGTGTCTGTCTTTTACCCCTTTTAGCTGCACATCATGTAATTATATTAGTAATTGTCACAGATGACAGCATAAATGTTAATACAGTAATGTAATATTCTCAGCAAAAAAAATAGAAGAAAGAAAGAGTAATAATAACACATAAAAATTAAAAATTGAAAATCTTTTGTATGTAAAATCACAGAGGCATTAAGTGAAAAAATAGGATATAAATCTTAATGCTTTGTAATGTCATATTAGGGTAATGAAATGTTCGCGTAGATTTAACCTACCTACTTTCTAGTCTCCTTATTTTTGAAAATGAGAGATTAGATATAAGACAACAACATGGAGAACAGCTCTGATTTGCAGAGATGTCAGATGGAGACTTTCTGATAGAGAGGATTAAAGTGAAGTTGATGCCTACAGGGGAATCTAGAGAGGGGAAAAACAATACTTAATTTAAAAAAAAAAATAGTAGAATTGTAGAAATGTAAATAGTTAAGATTTTAGAACTATATTCAGAGAAATTAAGATAAGCTACAGCTCAGATCACATAAGTTAAGCTTATTTTTGCTGGGGTCATAATAGATTATTAAAAAATCTATTATTTAAGTTCTTTGAGAAAATGTGTGTATGTATGTATGTATGTGTATATATATATATATAATGTATANTATGTATGCGTATATATATATTTATATAATGTATATATATTTTTATTTTTTTTTCCCCTAACAGACTGCCATCCTGCATGGCTGGAGAGATGAACGAGATGAGGCCATTGCTGCTCTTTGTGTTCATGTGAGTGCTCTGTGTGGCCACCAGCTGTATCCGTGTATAAGTTTGCATATATTTAAGTTTGTATATATTTGTATA
>VYXB01002869.1:206894-265807 GCA_013397135.1 Pachyramphus minor | reverse complement strand
AAGTTGATGCCTACAGGGGAATCTAGAGAGGGGAAAAAACAATACTTAATTTAAAAAAAATAGTAGAATTGTAGAAACGTAAATAGTTAAGATTTTAGAACTATATTCAGAGAAATTAAGATAAGCTACAGCTCAGATCACATAAGTTAAGCTTATTTTTGCTGGGGTCATAATAGATTATTAAAAAATCTATTATTTAAGTTCTTTGAGGAAATGTATGTATGTATGTATGTATGCGTATATATATATTTATATAATGTATATATATTTTTATTTTTTTTTCCCCTAACAGACTGCCATCCTGCATGGCTGGAGAGATGAACGAGATGAGGCCATTGCTGCTCTTTGTGTTCATGTGAGTGCTCTGTGTGGCCACCAGCTGTATCCGTGTATAAGTTTGCATATATTTAAGTTTGTATATATTTGTATATGTTTGTATATATCTGTATGTGTTTGTATATCTGTATAAGTTTTGTATATCTGTATGTGTGTGCCTAGAGCAACTACATGCTCAGCCTTGTTACTGGATGACCGTGGGGGTGTAGACCTGCTGCAGCCTTTTGTCTGTCAGGCTCCTGGATTTTTCACCTCCTAACACATAGCATAAAACAAATCTTAAATGTCTAATCAAAGAGGTTGTTATAATTCCAGATTTAATTGTTGTAGGAAAATAAAGACAATATGGATTGAAAGGGATCTTAAAGATCATCTAGTTCCAGCTCTCCTGACATGAGCAGGGAAACTTCCACTGGACCAAGTTACTCAGAGCCCCATTCAGCCTGGTCTTAACACCTCCAGGTATGGGGAGTCCACCACCTCCTTGGTCAACATGTTCCAGTGCCTGAAAACCCTTATAGTAAAAAATTTCTTCCCAATATCCAATCTTAACCTAGCCTCCTTCAGGTTAAGATCATTCTCCCTTGTCCTATCACTACACACTTTTCTGTAACCCCCCTTTAAGTATTGGAAGGTTGCTATAGAGTAGCCCTGTAGCCTTCTTTTTTCCAGGCTGAACAACCCTAACCTTCTCTGCCTGTCTTCCCAGGAGAGGGGCTCCAATGCTGTGATAACTCAGTGACTTTTCCGTGGACTCAATCTATCAGTGTGGGGGACCCCAGAGATCAACGCTGGTGAGGTCTCACAAGAAGAGAGTAGAGGGACAGAATCACCCACCTTGATCTGTTGGCCATGTCTCTTTAGATGCAGACCAGGATGTGGCTGGCTTTCTGGGCTGCAACTGCTGGGTCACATTGAGCTTTTTGTCCATAAACACCCTCAAGTCATTTTACTCAGGGCCAGTCTCGATCCATTCTCCACCTACCCTCTTCTTGTGCTTGGGATTGCTCTGACTGGGAGCAGGACCTTACACTTGGCCGTGTTGAACCTTATATGAAGAAACTTTAATTTTCCCTTTATATTAATAACTGTTTGGATTGGCTGCTGTGCCCTGTTTTGGGCATTATGGTCCAAGAAAGGTGGGATACTAAGAGTTCATATTGGAGGCCTAGAAATTGTCATGTTTTCTAGGAGAAAGGTTTCACTGACCTACAGTAGTTTAAATCACAACCCAGAAGATTTTAGAAAGACAGCAAAAGAAACTTTTATCCATTAAAGGCATGAGAAGAAATAAAAAAAAATGCATTTCAGCCAAGCTAATAGGAGAAGCATTTCTGAAGATAGAAACAGTCCAATGATGAAATTGCCTATAAAAATATCTGAAATACAAATAAATAACTGATTTTTTTCTAAGACATAATTTTAGACATAATTTTGCACTGTTTCTTAGACTTTTATAAGAAATCAATTTTAGGCTTAAGGACAAAATGGTACAGAAGTTGACCAACTGGTGTCCTGCAAGTGTCTTATGGAATCTGGAGTCCAAAATTAATTAAAGAAATGTTTTTTCTGCACTTTGGGCAATTTATAACTGGAGTCATAGAATCCCCACAGGACTGGGTCTGAAGTAACACTGACTGTTCCACTTTTGCCTTGAATTTCACTTTTTTCCATAGTTAGTGACTTAGTAAGTTTTAGAAAAATGGAGCTGTCACTCTCGAAAGGAAAACGGTAAAAGAAATAATAAAACTGAAGCTTTGTCAAGGGGATGGTACTGAGCAGATTGTGAATCTTAAAATCATAGGATATCCTGAGTTGGAAGGTCCACAAGGATCATTGAGTCCAACCCTGATTACTTGCCAAATGCCTTAAGCCTTCATCATAATTCTGAAGTGCGCAAGGCATCTGGGATAAAAAGGAAAAAGCTCTCTTCCAAACCCCAACAAACCCCACTCTCCAGAGAAAAAACAAAACACTGATCTGAACCTGAACTTGTTTTGACTGGGATGGAGTTATTTTAATTGTAGCAGTTTGTATGGTGTTGTGTTTGGGTTTGTGAGGAAAACACTGTTAATAACACAGGGGTGCTTTAACTATTTCTGAACAGTGCTTGCACAGTGTCAAGGGTTTCTCAGTTTCTCACACTACTCCACTAGTGATGAATTAATGAAGTAATGAATTAATATCTTATTTTGCTTTCATTGTATGTTCAGTCTATATTTTACCTACTAGATTGTCTATATCTCAAATTGTGAGTTTGCTCACTTTTAACACCTTGATTCTCTTCCTCATCCCTCTGTATTGTGTGTCAGAGGGCAGCTGTGTGGTGTTTACCTGCGTACTGGGGTTAACCCCGAACACCTCACAAAAATCACTGTGACCTGCACAGTCTTGTGTCAGTGAAAAGATACCTCCTTTCTGATTCTTTTCAGTCTCATATTAGTATTCAGAAGGATGCTGCATGATCAGTACTATCACTGACAACAAATTTCATAGGCCCTGTAGACCCAGAAGGAGGTTTAGCATTTTACATCAACAGCATTTTGCCAGAATTTTTTTTTAATCCAAATTGCTCTCCAAAGTTAAAAAAAGAGCTTTCCCTTCCAAATTAAAAAAGGTAAGTCTTGTTATGCTCAAGTAGCAAGATTAAATTAATCATTCAAGTTCTTATATCACTTTAAAGTTCATTTCTTTCTCTTTGACAAAGATGTATGAGAAACCGAAAAGCATATTCTGTATGTTTCATCTGGTTGAGCCTTATCTAAACAAGAGGAAACTCTCTTAAAACAGGAAATTTATGATTTATTCCTGAACTTTAGGAACTCTTTTATTCTGTCTGGTTTTAACAAATTAGCTTTAGTTTTAGTCTCAAACACAGTAGAAGAAACCTCTAGGCTCACACAGTAATACAGAGATATTGATAAAAGCTAAATTTATGCAAGAGAATGCTTTAGTAGAGTCCAATGCAGAATTCCAGTCTACATGCCTGCAAATTTTAAAAATTACGAGATAATGGAAAGAAGCATTTTGCCATCATTCTGATGAATACAGTGATTCATTGTTTGAATTATTTCAACATTTTTATATTCTAATTATATGTAAGATTGTCTAAACATAAAGCAAAGATACACAAACTTCTTAGACATGTTAGATAAATCAACAGAGCAGGAAAACATTCTATACCATAAAATAATCTAAACTTGAAAATTCTTAAAATCAAATTCTGTGTATCATTGTAGAGAAACAAATTGATTTCTCTACTAATTAGTATGCCATAGATTTTTTCTTTAATTTGAAAGACTGTGATATTTATCAACATGTAATGGTGTTTGTTCATTATGTTGATTTTTAATATGGGATCCCACAATTTGGAATAATTATGAAAGAAACAACAGAAACATATTTTTGATTGTTCATTGTTTGTGGCATCTGTGGAAATATGTCAGCTTGACATCAACCATTAAAAAGCTTTATTTAAAACTTAGGGAAAAACAGTTGTGAATTATAAACATTGTCTATAATGGAGCTTTGTAGTTTACATAATTATATTCTGTGAAAGAAAGGAGGCAAGTTTGGTCTGACTTCATTTTTCCATTAGAAAAGATTCCACTGTCTTCATCCCACGATACCAGCTGCACTGTGCTTTGTATGAGATCACTGTACTTAATTTCAATAGCCTGCAGAAAGAGTTTATTTTTTAAGTGCTGTCTTTTGCAGATGTGCCAAGGGAAAGATAATTTTGGTTTCTCTAATCATATGCAGAAAGCTAGTCCTGTTCTGAAGCTTTACTTTGCATGGTGCTTCCAGAATAGCCTTGTATAGAAATCATAGTTTCAAACTGCAGTACATTTTAAGTCAGTTTGTTTCCCATAAGGATTCTTCAAAAGTACTTAGAATTTGTACTAAATATGAATATTTTTTTTACTCACGGGTATACTAAATGCTATTTGAAAAGAATGTGTGTATAAAGACTTTGCAAATACAAGACCAGTATTTTAAAAAATGGTATTAAAGGATGATGACAAAACCATAAAATTTGTCACAACAAAACTTTTAGAAATCCGTGTACTTCCATAAAGAACTTTGGGCACTAAGCCCAGTTCTACAGTGAATACAACAGAGCAGATTTTCCTTTTCCAAGGTAAATTCTCATCTTGTTATTTTAACTTAGGCTAAGTGCCTATGAAACAAAGTCTATGAATTTGTAAATCTTAAACCCGCTCTGCTTATCTGAAGTAATAGTACATGTATTTCCCTCAGCACAAATGCTTAAAAATAAACCCATAGTTTTACATCGTGTTTCCATTAGACAAGGGTCTTTAAAATAATGTCTGTTGGAACTACTGTTCTATCCTGTGAATTTTAAATGAAGATTTTAAACTTCTTGGCAACACAGATGCTAAATTACATAATTTTTGCTCAGAAACTTTACTCATATTTAAACTTAAAAATCTCCTTATTAAACTGAAAATCAATTTTAGATGAGTTATTTCCCAAACTTTGGGAAATGATTGGAAAAACATTAATTAATTAACTAAATTGTCAAATTGACAAAATATTTAAGGTATTCAAAATATAAAACTATCACATTTGCTTTGAATAAAATAATAATCAGTAAAATGTTGAATGTACTAAGATTAAAATAATTTCTGTGATTTTTTCTTATTGCAAATGAATATTTCTGATTGTATTTTTCCTTTCTTGAAGTAAAATTATTTACCATTTTTATTAACAATAGTAAAATTGGGAGTGTATATGCATGTGGACAGAAATAATTTGAAAATATCTGGTTAAGATAAGGAAAACAGACTAAAGAAAGGGTCAACAATGAAAGATGCAGTGAATTTTATTGTATGGATTGGACAGCAAGACAGACTTCCACCTAAGGACAAAAAAAACCCCAAAGAATTCAGAACATAAATATGAACAGCAGTATGCAACTATGTATAAAATACATTGCAATAATAAAATTATTATGTGAAAATACTACATTAGTTTGTACATCATCAACAACAAAGGCAAAGTAAGCTTTCTAATCTTAAAATATTTTTGGGGCCTTGAAATGAAGGAGCAGAGAAATAATGAGACCATTTTTTAATGTTAATCCTTTCTTAGAAGATTAGAAAGTAAAACTAGCAGAGCAGATCCTGCCTATTTCTTAGAACAAGCCTTTAATCACATTTTAATACAGCTGAACGTAGCTTGGTTGGGCGCTTATTTAATTATAATTAAATGCTTGCAACACATGTGTCAGTGACAATATCCCTATTTCTAGATATCAACACTAGGATATATGTCTAATGATGATTCCACAGTGAAGCAGTTGGGAACTGTCTTGAATATAGTCTCTGATGGGTAATAGCTGAGAAAATAGATTTCAGAGAAAAAAATAGATTGCAGACAAAAACCCCAACAAACTAATATGTTGTTCCCAATGACCAGGAAAAGTATTGGAGTGACAGCCTGAGACTGTTACAGACTTTAGTGATACATAGATTTATCATTGAGAAATTTTCTCTAAACTGAAGTGTCCTCTACATCTTAGGTTATTTTTCAAGAGGAAGTGATATACGAAAAATTTCAGTAACACCGAAATAGAGTTATTATGCAAAGTTTACCTCTCAAACAGTATAATGTGGTAAAAATATGTAATATTATTTATTAATTAGGAATCTTTTCTCCAGATTCTTAGTTTCCTGGTCAAATATGGACTCAGTGAAACCTATACCTTTTTAATTAAACCGCAGCTGGAAAACAAAGGTTTTCAGTCTAGGAATCTTGTTATAATGTAGTAACCACATAGCAACACGTAAGCAATCATGCCAGTTATGACAGTTAAGAAAGTCTGAATTCACAGCTCTAGTCTAGTTGAGGTAGAACAGGTACTTCAATCTGAATCCTATAGACATGCCACATTTACTGTCAAATTTCCCATCATCTTGTGGTATAGCTTCCTTCATTTTTATTTAGAAAAAAAAGTTTGAAATGTCTTAGTTTAATCAAAATTTTAAATATGAATATTTCAAGTCTTGCAAATGAATCTCTTCCAGCTTTCAGCAATAACCTGTAGGTGTTTCTGTAAAATCATTTTACTTCCTTGTGAGGACTAATCTGTTGCTGTTTCACAAGGAAATCGTAGATTTCAATGGGTGTGAGAGTGACATAAATGAAGTTAGTGAAACAGCAAAGAAATGCCACAAAACCTGGTAGATCAGATAATGCATGTGTAAGTAGACGGTATATATCAGCTGTAATACAGATCTATTTGAACCAACTATCTATACACCATCATCACTAAATGCAGATAAGACATGGCCTGCGCCAAATTTCCTAGTGGTGTAGACAGCTCCTTTGGAAGAATTTATGCAGACTAGAAGATATGTTAAACACTTACTCTGAAGGGTTTCATCTGGCACTCACTGATCTATAATAGTTGAATACCTACGGTTGAATGCTGGATGTCCACTAATCATCATGTGACTGAAACTGTAAATCCTGTGTGTGCCTTCTTCAAATAAAAAAGTTGTTAGGAGAAAAATAAAGTTCCTTTTGATATTTCTGAATTACCTCACTGCAGCATTATTCAACACTACTTGGAATAGTATAAAGAGGTGATAGTCCGCAATGTTTATGAGGCTTGGCATATCTGTGACATCACATATGTGAGCTCCTACTACACAGCAAACTTCTCTAGAGGTATTTTCTGGGCAACAGATAGGCACTTTGGTACCTCTTGGCAAGGATTCTCTAGTTACTAACAAACTGTTCTGATGACAGTATTTGTCATGCAGGTGGGTGGTTGGACCAGTTTTGTATGGTTAACCTTTCCTGGGTCTAGCCTGATATTAGCTCTCTTTTCATTCTCCAACCCTAAGGCATCTTATCTGTTATGTAGTGGCACTTCAGGATGAAGGGGAGGATTACTCCTGTTCCAAGCAGAGACAAGAGTTCAGTCTTCTTTGTCCTGTGAGTTGGTTGAGTCTGTCACCTCAAGGTTAGAAGCAAGCTTACCTTCCCTTTGCAAAGTCTGAAAGTAGGGCTGTCACTCAGTTTCTGACATTTGTGGATTTGACAAGTGGACCACTTGGTGGATAAGGAATTGGCTGGATGGTTCTACTCAAATGAGTTGCAAGCTATGGCTTGATATCTGGGTGGAGGTCAATGATGTGCAGTGTTCCTCAGAGGTCTGTACAGGGACCAGAATTATTTGAATCTTTGTCAGCAACATGGAGAGTGAGATTGAGAGGACCCTTAGCAATTGTCAGGAAGCTCTGTGGTGTGGTTGATACCCTACACAGAAGGCGGAAAGTGATACCATCCAGAGGTACCTTGTCAGGCTAGAGAGGTGGGCCCATGCAAAATACATGAAGTTCAACAAGACCAAGTGTAATGTCCTACACCTGGGTTGGGGCAATCCCAACCTTTAATACAGGCTGAGAAATGAGTGGGTTGAGGGTGCCCCTGCAGAGAAGCACTTGTGGGGTATTGGTGGCTAAAAAAAAAAACAAAAAAAAACAAAAAAATGAATATGAGCTGGTAATGTGTGCTTGCAGCTCAGAAAGTCAACTTTCCTTAGCTGCTTCAAAACAAGCATGGCCAGCAGGTCAGGGGAAGTGATTTTTCCCATTCTACTCCCCTCATGATGCCACCCAGAATACTGTGTCCAGCTCTGGGTTCCGTAACATAAGATGGATATGGACCTGTTGAAGAAAGTCCAGCCACTAAGATCAGTAGAGGACCGGAGTACCTCTCCTATGAATACTGGATGAGAGGTGGATTTTGTTCATCCTGGAGAAGAGTCTGAGGAAGGAGCATGAATGATGTTTTAGCCTTTCTTTTCTACCCTAATGTTATAGAAGTGCAGTCTTGCAGTCTCTTGTCTCTTGGCTTGTTATTTATTTAAAGGACAAAGACAAGTAGCTAAAGTCATAAAGGTATTGTACATTGATCTCATAGTAAAAGAAGAAAAAGCTTTTTAAAAATATGTAACATTTTGGGGAGCATCTTTAAAATAATAGACTTTTTCATTTATACTTGGATGCTTTTCAGCTAGTTACACTTTCACATATTTCAGGTGTTGTCACTTCCTTACATTTTCCATTTTTATTCTAATGAGTGTTAGATAAATGACTGAGCTGTATTTGAAAAAAAAAAAAAGGTTTACTTGGGGTAAATTATAGTCTACAGCATTTTCAAAAGGTTGTCTGAATCCCTACAAGCAGATCTATTATGACAGACTGATGTCAGTACCTCACATTTGGCTCAGAGGTACAAGTAAGCAAGAAAAGCAAACCAGTCTGGCTTCAGACTGACTGTTTTAATCATCAGCTGGCTAAGACTACTAAACTATACATTTCGCAAGGAAAGATTATAGAGTAAAAAGCCCTAATCCCCACACCACCTCCAGATTCTCATGAATTAATGCATTAGTTCATAAATAAATTACATACTCAAACCTCTGCTTAAACTATGTTCAGTCATTTTCTTGCATCCCTATGGGTAACTGAGTGTTCACTCAGATTTTTTTAATTACTAGTTGAAATAAGAAGGAACAGTGAACTTTCTCTCTTCTCTCCCCCGCTAGGTACATAACACAGTGATACATTTTAGTAAAACCAAAAGAATAGATGGATGGAACTGAATAGGCTACATTTTTACTGTTTCCTGAAATAATGCTTATTAATTATGAAGATGTAAATGTTAAAGGGCACATTCTAATCACAAAAAGATAATGATACTTATGGTATTACAATTTTTAAATGATATTTTTCTCTTTATCTATAACTTTTTAGGAGTCACTAATGCAATCTTTTTCACTAGTTTTAATATTTCATACTATTTGATAACTAAGGACAAATCAGTCAGTATTCAGTTTTCACTTCTCTGGAAGAGGTAATAGAGTAGGCAGCCTATGATATTGGTGGGCACTGTTTCATTCATTGGATGTCTTGGGAAAGAGTAACAAGACTAATGCTTGGTACCTGGTACCTGCATTGTCAAAGGCTGGACAAGGTTTGATGATCTGAACAACAGTTTTATTGTGTCTTTCTGACTGAGAAATTTCAAGTCCTTGGGAGAAGTAGAATTTCCTGTGTTTTCCCTTTATTGACATCTACTACATCACTTAAGCATCTCTTCATGATTTGTGTTGTTTCCAGGCATCAAATTCTCATGCATTTACTAAATAAATGCATTGACTAAATAAAGGTTCTCTTGCCTTTCCAAGACAGATCAAGAAATGTTTCTGGGTTTCTTTTTAAGTAGAACAAAATGGTAGAAAAGCACTTCTAAGAGTTTAATAAAATGTCTGAGATTATCCATCCAGTTTCATTTTGAACCGCAAATAACTGTATTCAATTGGGTGAGGCTGAAGAAAGCAAGTCAGTAGATCCATAAAGAGATGGGAGTGTTCTTTTCAGAAAGAAAAGGAAAATAGTTGACATTAACACCTACATTCAGACTTCCAATCCACAAAATTAAGATGATCAGAGGACTGGATCACCTGTCCGATGAAGACAAGCTGTGCAAATTGGGGTTGTTCAAGCTAGAGAAGAGAAGGCTCTATGGAGACTTTATAGCAGCTTCCAGTATCTAAAGGGGGCTTTAAACATGAGACCTACAGGCATGAGATATTCCATGAATTACATTGCGAAGGGATTACCGTGTGCATGCTGGCCTGCTGCTGGGTGTAGTAAGTTTTCAGACAGAGGCCAGATGACCATTATCACTGCAAACAGTCAGATGCGACAGGCGGTGGTGCTAATGTACCACAGTTCCGTTCTGCCCTTGCAGAAAAGACACAGAGTCTTTGTAATTCCTCTCTTTGTAACTCCCAGTTTCCCTCACTGACATATAAAGGGGCTGCCCCACCACCATTTATGGCAGCAGGTCCTGGGCTCAGAGGAGTTGATCCTTGAATATCCGCCTGCTTTCTTGGGCCTCTCTTCCCTCCAGGGCTCTATGTCATGGTACTCTACCAAGCAGATCCCTGTAGAGGCCAATGTCTTCTTTCCCGAAGTCCAAGCTTGTCGTGTGCCCTCCTTGCTGCCCTAAAGATCCTGAGCTCCAACATTTCATGGTCCCTGCAGCCAAGGATGCCCTCAAGTGATGGACTTTGAATGATTTTCACGCATGCGTGGCAGATGAACACTCATTGGAAAAAACAGTACTGGTGAAATACTAAGTGCCATATGTTTTCTAGAAATTTCTTTATTAAAACTCTACAATGACTATGTAATTAATGAAATTTAACTTTTAGATACAAACTAAAAAAAAAAAAATCAGTCTGATACTGTGTTAAACAGAGATCCCCATTTGCTATATGTGATCTCTGATAAAGATCCTGAAGATTAAATTTAAGCCGTAAGCTTATCCCTTTTCAGCCAGTGATATAATAGATCTAGCAACATTAGTAGTAAAACCAAAAAATACCCAAACTTCTTGCAATTGGCTTGTCAGTCCATGATTCAATATATACACATATGCACAAATCTATGCTATGTTGTCTCTCATTATAGCTCAACAAATACTGCAACATACATAGACTGCCAGATATTAGATGATTAACTAAAAAGGCTACAAAATTAATTCAAATTTTATGCATTAAAATATTTTACATTAACATTAAAAAGAACATTAAAAGGGTTTGTATTTTTAGTTATTCTACTTTGAAAGTAGTTTGTATGTGCTGTGATTATAATAATAATGAGTGAAGATGTTTTCCTAACATCACTGAAATTTAAGCTTCACATAGGTGTTTCAAGTTACATAGTGTGTATGATAATGCACACTGAATAGCAACTGTATTGATTTTCACTCTGTTATTCCAGCTTTACAGTCAAGTAAATGGAATTACAAATTGACCCATAATTTATGATGTTTAAATCTATGTTCATGTCATGGGAGTTTTTACATTTAAAACAGAATATTAGTGTATTTCAAATCCTTTACCCATGGGAATTGTAATTTTAGTTCCTTTAATTTTCCAATTAAATAAATTAAATCAAGTTCTTAGTCCCCATGGGAACACACTTGTTAGCCATTGTACTGTATATTTTTTATTGTCTTTTAGGAGGTAGAAATTTTGAGGTATCTTCATTAATATTTACAAAGTCCACTAACTTCCTGGATCCATCTCATACAAAAATCCTAGGGAAGGTCAAACAGAGAGGTGAACAGGAGAAAATTAATTTCTTGGGAAGAAATGGAAAAAGAAACACTGCTTCTGCACCCTGTCTTCAAAGTAACAGCTAGAAAATACCTAGTTTTACATTAAACAAGTGGGGTCACCAATCATTTTAGAAAGCTATAGTGGATTAAAGTTTATTATTAAGTAGCTAGGAGAATATACTTTATAAACTTTTTGTAGTTTCCTAGAGTAGTTTATTAATTTTCATACAGAAAATTATAATCAATCTGTGGAACAGTTTTACAGACTTTAAAAAGATATAAACATGGAGTAGAACTAACACAAAAATAGTGACATATATGATTTATTGACAAGATCAGGATATAAAAAAAGGACTATTCTGGGTTGACCTTGGTTGGCTGTCATACGCCTACCTACCTCCTCAGCAAGACAAAGAGAAAATATAGGATGGACACAAAAATAGTGACAAATAAAGATGGGGAGATCACCTACCAATTTCTGTTACAGGCAAACCAGAATTGATTTAATTAATTTAATTTGTTACCAATTAAAAATAGAGTTGAACAAATAAAAAAACTTAAGACACTTTCACCCTCCACTTGCTTTTCTCCAGTCTCAACTTCAAGCCTTAAAGTTCAACTCCTCTGACTCCCACCCCAAGTGATGCAGGGTTATGAGGAGTAAGGGGTTATGGTCAGTCCATAAAAGTACCTCTCTACCACTCCTAATATGGGTCATTCCCATGGACTGCAGCCCTTCAGGGTAATCTTCCTCAAGCATGGGCACAGGCAGCAGCTCTTTCAGGGCATATCTGCCTGCTCTGGTCCTCTACAAGCTGCAGAGTGAATATTAACTTTACCATGGTCCTTTCCAGAGTCCGTAGAGAGACCTCTGGATGAGGGGAAGGCTGTGGATGTGGTCTACCTGGACTTCAACAAAGCTTTTCACACTGTCTCCCACAGCATTCTCCTGAAAAAGCTGACAGCCCCCAGCTTGGACAGGGGTACTCTGTGCTGGGTTAGGAACTGGCTGGAGGGCCGGGCCCAGAGAGTGCTGGTGAATGGAGTTGCATCCAGTTGGCAGCCGGTCACTAGTGGTGTCCCCCAGGGGTCAGTGTTGGGCCCAGTCCTGTTTAATATCTTTATCAACGATATAGATGAGGGATTTGAGTCCACAATTAGTAAATTTGCAGATGACACCAAGCTGGGGGGGAGTGTCAATCAGCTGGAAGGCAGGAGGGACCGGCTTTGCANGCTGGAAGGCAGGAGGGCTCTGCAGAGGGACCTGGACAGATTGGAGAGTTGGGCTGATTCCAATGGGATGAGGTTCAACAAGGCCAAGTGCTGGGTCCTGCACTTTGGCCACAACAACCCCCTGCAATGCTATAGGCTGGGCACAGACTGGCTGGAGGGTAGCCAGGTAGAAAAAGACCTGGGAGTCTGGATTGACAGGAAGTTGAACATGAGCCAACAGTGTGCCCAGGCCAAGAAGCCAACCGTATCCTAGCCTGTATCAGGAACAGTGTTGCCAACAGAAGCAGGGAAGTAATTCTTCCCCNCCCCTGTACTCGGCACTGGTGAGGCCACACCTGGAGTATTGTGTTCAGTTCTGGGCCCCTCAGTTCAGAAATGATATTGAGGTGCTGGAGCAGGTCCAGAGAAGAGCAATGAGGCTGGTGAAGGGACTAGAGCACAAGTCCTGTGAGGAGAGGCTGAGGGAGCTGGGGTTGTTCAGCCCAGAAAAGAGGAGGCTTAGGGGAGACCTCATCACACTCTCCCTCATCATCAGATGAAAGGAGAGAGCTGAAAGATGAGACCTCATCATCACCTGAAAGGAGGTTGCAGCCAGCTGGGGGTTGGTCTCTTCTCCCAGGCAACCAGCAGTAGGACAAGAGGGCACAGTCTTAAGCTCTACCAGGGGAGGTTTAGATTGGATATTAGGAAGAAATTCTTTGCAGAGAGGATAATCAGGCATTGGAATGGGCTGCCCAGGGAAGTGGTGGATTCTCCATCTCTGGAAATTTTTAAGATGAAACTTAAGATGGCGCTTAGTGCCATGGTCTATTAACCACGGCGGTGTTGGATCAACGGTTGGACTTGATGATCTCAGAGGTCCATTCCAACCTGACTGATTCTATGATTCTATGATTCTATTACTCTCTGATGCCAGTATCATCCAGTATCATCCAGGATCATCTCTTCCTCCTCATTCTTCCCTGCCCTTGGTGTCTGCTGGATTGTTTCTCATATTTTTTCCCTTACTCAGTGCCTGTACAGTGTTTTGCCATTTGTTAAACAGGGGCACCACACAGCTGACTGATGGGCTCAGCTGTGTTTTTCAGCGAGTCCATTGCAGAGATGGCTGGAATAGGCTGTGTCCAGTGCAGGACAGCACCTGACATCTTCTCACAGAGCCACTACTGCAGCTCCCACTGGTTGCCAACTTCTTGACCTTATACACAATTTATAGCCTGTGTTTCTATTCATAGTAAGAGCTGGGTCTTCTGTCATATTACAATTAGACTGTTATAAGTAGATTGAAGATTTTGTGATAATACCTACATCTCATGTAGTGAGATCTTATATATTTCATTCTCCAGAGAACCTATAATTTAATAGCAATGTAAGCAATTTTCATAATAGTAACTAGTAACATCATATAGGAAATAAAAAAGAGAGTTTAGGGACTATTTATGAAAATGCAGGTATCAGTGAAAAAACCCCTGAAAATATACTGTGTCTCACATGAATGAATTCATATTCCTTTTCTATTTCTATATGTAATATTTTTTGGTTTTTATTTTTCTTAATTTCAAAAAAACCTCACAAATTCAAAAATCATAACCAAAGGGAAGAGTGTGTTTTATTTGAATAATAAAATTATATTGTTATAATGAAGTTAGTGAAGACAGCTGTATACCTAACTTACATACATAACTTTTATGTAGATAAATTTGGATAAATTTAATAAAGAATTACATTAGAATAAATAATATGTTCACTATATTTTATGGATTGGGTCACATGCTAACATGAACTGAACATTATAAGTGTCTTTTGAAACTATTTATTAAACATCCTTGAAAAATTGATTCTATAAGAAAGTACATTTTATTCTGTAGTAAACATATGAAGAGATGCTATAGTAGATAAAACTCCAAAAATAAGCAACACGTATGGGAAGTATATTTGACAATACCTTTGCACGGGTAAAAAAGAAAGGTATTTGAATCAACAGTTTTAAGACATTTAGTTTTCCAGTGGCAAAAAATGTGTCCCTTTTTAAAAAACAAATGATCATCAAGACAAATATAGTTCTGAAATGCATCTTTTTAATGTATTTCTAGTAATCCATTGCTTATTTAATATGGATTTTTTTCTTCTCTTTCTTACTTTTTTACAAATTATAACAAAGTATTTAAAAATTTTACCAGTAAAAACTTTATTATATTTATGATGTTTTCCAATACAATCTTTTCATTCAGAAATAAGCTCCTTTAATTGAGTAATACTGTTCTTTGGATTAAGAACTTTATATTGTCTGCTGCACATTTACATGAACATCACTTGTCCATATCAAGGATTCAATAAGCTTTTTATGTTCACAACTATCTTACATACATCACTACTTCTGTTAAAATCAAGAGCTGCATCCCTTTAAAGCTAAGTATACATTTTTTTCTCTCTTTAATTTTTTTCTTTCTGAATGAGGAAATTTGGAGAAAGAAAATGAAGATGAAAAAGTCTTGTAATTTCAAAAATGTTATTATAAATGATTGAGAATACTTTATGCAAAGTATGATATAAACAGGCACAGATTTTTTCAAAAACCACTACTGTTACAGCGGAGCCCCTGGTGGTCTAGTGGTTAAGGATACGGCACTGTAACTGCCGATGCCCGGGTTCGATTCCCGGTCGGGGACACTCCCCGGGCAGGTGGAGCCCGTTAGCCCTGTAAGGCAATCCACCTACGTCCTGAGGACCTCGCTGCCACTGTCCAAGCTCGCTTGGCCCCGGCAGATGAACCTTAGGATTAAAGGGTGGGCTCAGTTCTGCGTGCACTGTGTCCCACCTAAAATAAATCCAATGCGCAGGCTGGAAGGTGTACAAAGACCTTCCACAGTTCTTCGTTCGCGAAGTCTGGCCATTATTACTGTTACAGCTTATATAGGATGTTTCAACTAACATGCTTTTTTTTTTTCTTTTTATAATTACTTATAAAATGCATGTACAAAGCCATATTTTGCTCTGTTGATTATTTATGACTGTTTCTTTTAGCAATTAACTATTTTATTTTTCACCTCTCTTGTAAAGTATAAGTTCTTTCCCCGTGAAAGTAAACATCCACATAAACTTCAAGATATGTTTCCAAAACAAACTCACAAAAGCGTTATTTCTATGTCTACATGTAACACATTGTCTATGAGGTCTATGTCTATGACAAAATTAGCCAATTTAATAACATGGAAAATAATTTCTTATATCAGCAAGAAGTTCAAATTATGTAAAAAAATCACATAGTAATACATGTATTTGAGTTTACACGTAAGTAATGTTTTCTTAAACATCTGTAATTTGGCTAAAAGTGAATGTTTATTGCACTGGAATCCATCCCACGTGAATAATGGCTTTTATATCTAAGCTCTTGTTCATTTGAAGATGTCGTTCAAAATACTGCTTTTGTGTCTGTAAAAACTCATTTAGTTTTAAAAAAATTTTGTTTAAAAACAAAGATCGTCTCCGTAAATCTTTATTCTCTGACGTTATAAAATAAAAGGTATAATCAAAAGCTTTTTAGACTACATTCTAACAAACATAATAATTTTGCATATTAATTAATGCTGGAAATATTGGTTTTATTTGCCAGCTTTGAAAATATGTTTGAAGTAAACACTTTAAAAATAAATCTAACATAAATATTTTCTATACAGTTTTCGTAGATTTCATATAAATATGCAATATTTTTTATCCTATTACTCATAGTTACTTTGCAGTCTGCTTTGAAACAAAATATATTCTCAATGAGCAATATTATGGTAAATGATAAGAAGAAAGCAGGATGTCAAATAGTTAGAAAACCTAATGTTAATTTGTACTATAAAGTACAAATTGTACTGTAAGGTACAAATACTATCAATTTATGCTGTAAAGAAGTATTTTGTGTGCCTTAGACTATTTCTTCATCATTACTACCTCAAAATGTTCTTTATAATACATAATTTCAACAAAGATTAAATCTAGTTTGACTAGTTTTTTATGTGGCCCTGTGAAGTGGATAATAGCAAATGTTATTTGCTATTATTGCACTTGTAACCCATTTGAAGACAGAGGTTCTCTATCAACCTGCACCTCAGGGAGTCATCCATCATCCCCATATCTCCATTGGTGACTCAGAACTTAAAACAGTCCAACAGTTTAATTACCTGGGAAGCATCATCTCCTCAGATGGTAAGATCGACAAAGAGATAGACAACAGACTGGCAAAGGCATACAGAGCTTTTGCTAGACANTGCTGCTGTGAACACAGCTGCGTTGGGCAGGGCACGTCTCCAGGATGAAGGACCATCACCTCCCTAAGATCGTGCTCTACGGTGAACTCGCCACTGGCTATCACAAGAGAGGAGCCCCGAAAAGGAGATACAAGGACTCCCTGAAACAACATCTCAGCCTTGGCTATATTGACCCTCATCACTGGTCTGCTCTGGCCTCCAATCGGGAAGCCTGGAGACAAACCATCTATAATTCTGCCACCTCCTTCGAGAACTCACACAAGATCACTCTCGAGGAGAAAAGACAACTCAGAAAGAATCGCGTCCAGTCGTTGCAGCCTGGGGAGTCTTTCTGCTGTGCCTTTTGCAACCGGACTTGTCTGTCGCACATTGGCCTTTTCAGCCATCAGCGAGCCTGCAGCAAGTGGGGGTACAGCCCTTCAAAATCTTCGTTCCCGAAGCCAAGCCATGATGATGGAGTGTGTACAGAATTTGTAGGAGTGTATCATAATTGCCATAGAATCACAGGTTTTATGTATTGAACATAACACAAAATAAGTAGATAACTATACAAATATCATTAAATAATTTTTGCAGATGTTTTTATTTCTTAAAATTATAACGACTTAGTTATCAGATAAGAAATCAAAATTCGAGTCTGATAAGTATATGAATCAATAAAATATTAAGATAATATATGCATTCTGCTGAAAACTAATTTTCTAATAAAAACATAACTTCTAATTGAGACAATTATATGTATTGATTAGGAAAAGACTCATCCTATGCTATTATTTAATTATATAAAATATATAAAGAAAAAAATTTTGGTAAAGTCAATGGAATTAGAGACTGTATTGTTAGAGAAAAATATTACAAATAATTCTTGTAATGTATTACAAAAATACTTAGCCTTAAATATAATAACTTTCCTGTGGCAAGAATGTCTCTCCAATTTGTGCCATTTGACCACTGAGAAAAGCTTCTTACTTATTATAGCTGAAAGCACTTTTAAATGGACAGAAAATAGTTGGTCAGAACTCCTTGCAGGAGGAATACAGCAATATCTTGAGCTTACAGTTGTTTGTGGCAAACTGCCTATAAGCTACCATGAAAACTCTAAATTACCAATATGCAGAAAGCTAGAGGCCTTTGCCCCAATAATTTTACCTGGTTAGAGAAATTTTAAAAAGCAAAAATTTAATTTATAATTTATTTTCTCTATAATAGGATTTCCTTTTTTTTTTTTTTAAGTGATTGAGAGATGAGTTTTCATATAAATGTCTCTGTGAAAATAATAGATTAGTGATGGCACATCTCCTCAACCATAGGTTGATAACCTTAGGACAGGCAAATGCTTGGGTGTTTTCTAGTAGGACTCATGCCTTCAGTAAATATATTTGATTTTTATTTATTATTATATTTTGGTTTCTACACACTCAACCATCTGTTAAAATGGCACCTTGCCTGTTAACAAGTTAGTTGTATTGTTCTAAATAGATATGGAAAGCAAGTAAATATGGGGTGAGGTGTAATACTTCAATGAACATTAAATATGCCTGTTTCCACTATAAGTCTCTCCATTTAAACCATATTATGTCATATTAATCTATAGCTATCTAATCTGCTACAATGTGAGAAATGTATTCTTTTAACACTTTGTTAAAGAAAACACAATAAAATATATCCATGTGGTAACTCATGTTTCTCAGATATATAAATTTCAGGAACCTTTGATGTCTTTCAGATGAACAAACCCAACTATTTTGCATACTGAATATAATTTATTTTACAGGAAAATCTGTTACCATAGGACTTCAAACTCTTTTCTCATCTTGCAAACCTTTTGTCTTACATTATTTTGGCAACAGTTTGAGCATAGACAACAACCTATTGGAAAGAAGTAGAATTGCCACAATGATTTGTTCTGCATTTTATAATTTCTCTGTCAATAAAAACCCATAAAAATGCCTTTGAATGTGTTTGTCACTTGTATTTCAATAGAAAGGATGTTTTCCTATTTGCATTCATTATATATAACACTACATTGATTTTTGAAGTCTTGTTATACTGTTTCTTCTCCCAGATGGCTTAAGAACTTTTGTGTTAACTGACTGATTTTTAGCGAAGAAAATATTATACATTCCAAAGACTAGAAATTCTTGCAAATTTTTAACAGTATTATTTAGAAATAGCTTTAAAGGTTTCCAATATAGAACACTAACTTGAATGGTAAAACATAGAAACTATAGAGTTACCTTGCAGAATAGATAACTTACTTATTTTCCTTTTTTTTTTTTATCCCTAATCCTCACATCTTTCTCATCACTGCATGATTTTCTTTCAAGACAGGATTTGAAATACATTCATCCTAAGAGAATAAGTGTAGGGTGGCCCTATAAAATGTAGTTTTCCTATAATTTCTTATTAGTTTCTTATTAAATCTTTCTTATAAATATTGGATTATACTAACAATATTGGATTTTACTTTAAAAGTATTATTTCTAGAATTATAAAATTAGCAACCAGAAAGAAGCATATGACATAATAGCATCAGTATTCATTATTGTGTCTTTTTTTTCTTATTTACTTTCTTCTATACTACACATACAACTTTTTATAGCAGAGATCACTCTTTTGCCATGTCAGTTTTATATGCAAAATAATCAATATAAAAGCCCCTAAATGGGCTTCCTAGGCAAGAGTTCAGTTAAGATTAATTGCAATACTAACATCAACTAATTACTATGATTATGATTATTACTATTGCTATTTATTTTTTAATTATTAACCTTTGGTAAATGTTGAACACAATGGAAAGTAAATTAAACAGAAGCCACTAAAAGAACAGGCTTTCTATTGAAGTGCCATCAACAGTCATGTCCTGTTATTATGGTATTAACTCAGTGTCAGGCAACATCATTAAGACCAGTCCAAAAATAGGTAATATGCTACTTTTGGTTTTCTTTGTGAAAAATCTTTGGAAGAAGGAAGTAGAAAGGTTTTCCCCATACAGGAACAAAAAAAAAAAAATCTATTCTATTTAAGGAATTTGGAATAGGCAAAAGAGAATCCACACAACCCTTAAAACTATAAGAGGAATATGAGCTGTTTTCCTTTTCTCAATGAGACAAAATACTATGAAGTTTAACATGCAAATCATTATCAAACTGAGACATTAATTCATACTAAAATAAACTCAATCCAATTGCAATAAAATTAGCACAAGCTATTTCCTTCAAATTATTTTCAGATTAAAGTTTGGTGTAACCTGACAATTGTAGTTGAACGATGAAACTAAATTATTACTATTGTTACACTTCTTTTTATCTAGGAAAAAGAAACCTGATTATAATTCTTCTAATGTCTTCATAATAAAAATGAAGACAGAGAAACATCAACAGAAGCTAAACCAAGTTCAACAATAGAAGTACCCTTGAAAATATGAATAGTTTAATGTCAGAGAAAAAGTCAACATATAAATTAAACATTTACAGGGCACTCTGTTTCTGGAAAACAGACCAATTTTACCAAAACTATGTGACAGACCTCTAAAGCTAAACAATTTAATTTATATAACATTTGCATATCATGAATTGAAAAAATTATTATTTCACTGTATTTTATTTTTTATTATTTTTTTTAATCTATATAGGCAACCCAGCTGATATACTAATTTATCCATTACTGGAAGGATTCCTTTTGCTGATTTGATTCTGCAAAAAGTGGATTCCTGAGAGTGATAAGAATTACGTACATCTTTTGTCCTCAAGATGCTGATTATTGCTCTTCTACTTTCTTTCCTGTCTCATCCCTCTCCCTATTGCTTGTCAGAGAATTTATCCTACTGCTCTAGATATGTCTGGCTAATGTTAGTGAGAGAGTCAAAGTCCATTACTTTGTATTAAATTGAGGTAATTGCCCTGTTGGCCTGTACTAAACTGTAATGAGTGCCCTGTCTCCTCCAATACCAGGCACCAAAGCTTTAGACTGATAATCTAAGAGAAAGCACATTGTACCTAAGCTTTCCACATAGTCTTTCTGCATCTGACTGTTCCTCTGCCTTGTGAGTGTTGATAGAACCTGAAGGAATAGTTATGTGGCTTTGGTCTTTTTGCAAAATGGAGTTGTGGCACATAAAATACATACTGGACTTGCTGAGGAGAATGAAGAGAAAGAACTGCAGAGAAAAAAGAGCAGAAGAAAAGACCCAGAAATGTAGGCTAAATAAGTTGGGACAAAAGTGCAACAAATATGCACCCAAAATATAGTTTAGGTGGTGTAAAAGGAAACTGGTTAAATAATATGGGGAAATTTAATCAGAACTATAGAGCCATCGGATCATATGAATTCTCTGTTTTCTAAAGGGCAAGCTTAACCATCTTCCAAGATTTAGCTTTGAGAAGAAATACTTATGGATATTCTTATCAGTTATGGGAAAGTTAGGGAAGAGTAATTGTTAATTTGGGGGGAGAAGAACAGAGTTCTGTTCAAGGTTACTCCTTATCTGTATGGTAAGCTGAATGAATTGATATTTTCCAAAGATTGTGATAGCATTCTCTGCATCTAACAAACCCTGTAACTTAACAGCTCCTTAAAGATCCTTATTTTCTGGTCTTTCTTTTTTTGTTATTTTTTTTTGTTTCTTTGTTTTTGTCTGGTTTTTTGGTTTGGGTTGTTGTTGTTGTGTTTTTTCTTTGTTTGTTTGTTTTTCTGTTTGTTTGGGTTTTTTTAAATACATACTCTCCCTGAAAAGGTGTAAGGTAATACTAATACTGTTATTGGGTAGAACTTGATGCTGATAACACCAAAATCACAGGTTTGATGCCTTATGGGTCATTCACTTAAGAGTCGGACTCGATGATCCTCATGGGTCCCTTTCAACTCTGAATATTCTATGATTCCGAGATCATAATTTAAGTAGCTACTATACAGGATTTATCCAGCTTGGGTTTTATTCTATTAGCATGATTGTTCCAAACATGGGCTATTTACTTGTTGCACAGAGCCAATTCACACACTGTGGCAAGGTATCTCTATTTTTTATTCTAATTTGAACAAAATAGAGAGCTGTGTGGTAACCCACAAAAGGCTGGCACAAATAAAGGCAGCAACATTCATTGGTTACAGATTACATAGCTTTTTCATAAATTAATACTCAAATCCCTATTTCCTAGTTATACCTCTAGCTTCTCATGCTAATTAGTTTGCATGTGCAGTTTTCCCCTCAATTTGAGTCTGGGGTCTATTTTGAGTAGATGGCTAGTGAGTCAGTGGTCATGATTGTCCACTGCCAGAATTATCTTTTCCCAAGTTGCTGCTCAGTTCTGCTGACTTCACTCCTGCTGACTATCATCCAGACATCCCACTTGTCGGGATTGTCTTCTTTTCCCCTAAGATTGGCCAAGCATACAGCATTCACAACTCAATTGCTGTAGCTGTCCAGCTACAGCTACTGATTAACAACTAAAAAAAATTGCAAAGTTTTATTCATATCTTAAAGTGCTCAAATCTTGAGGGGCTCAAAATCAACATGATGGGTAAAAGCTATATACTACTCACAAATTATTGTGCTTCCTAAAGCTGGAAATCAGCCAGAATCAGGCAATGGTTTGTCAGTCTGGAGCTAATGAAAGGACATCATAAAAGTGGCAGTTAAACATCGACAGGAAACAAATAGTAATTTTGTAGAATAAGTACCTGAGCCATAACCTACTAAGTTCCAACACAGTCCACTATAATTAGTATTGGATTGGTCATCCAGTATACTGGAAAGAAACATTTGTGTGTTGATGCCCTGAAGTTTGGATTTTTTTAACTTTATAGATTTTAAAAGTAGTTATATAGCAAATGTAGAGCTTTGTGTAGTAGAATACAGGTTTTTGCTGTTTGGCACAGCACTTACGCACACTAAACCCTGTTGCCCATTTCCCCTGTCAATTCCCCTGAATTCCAGTAATGTGTTTGGTTTTATTTTCAAGGTAGAATTATAGAGCACACCCCAAAATCTGCGTAAGAAGATATGGACATAAACACAGCAACCTTCAAGCCCAGAGCTTTGGAGAACCTCCAAGAACAACACATGTTCTGAGGAAGATGAAGATGAGGAAGAGGGGGTCCCAAAAAGACCCCAGCCCCAAATTCCCGAGGAGGCGTGCCAGGGGCAGAACTTAGTCGTGGACTAATGGGATTGGGTAGAAATCATTATAAAAACTGTAACACCCCTGTTTGGATAGTATTTCCTGGAAACTTAGAAGCTCATTAAAACCTTTTATTCCTTATCTTACCTCTACCTAATTTAGCTGGAGATTTTTTTCTCCCAAACAATTTTAGGCAACTATCGGGGGTACAGTTGTGAACCCCCTAAGGTGAGGCCATGAAAAGATCCATTTTGCACAGAAATCACACAATGTGAAGACAAAATGAATCTCTTTATTTAAGGATGGGCTAGCTTTTATCTGGTAGGGCATGGAATGCATGGAATTTGGGAGGAATCGTGCCAGGGGAATATCCATACATGGGAATTGGGCTGGAATATATCCAAATATGGGTAAGGAGAGATACAAAAATGAGGGAAAGCTATAAATTTTAACTAACAGGAGCCAATAGGCAAAGGGTTTACAATCAGCGAATAGGAAAGGGGCTAACATTAGCTTAAACTGCAGATTACACACAAAGCAAGATTTTTTCTAATAACATTGTTAATTGAATAAAGATAACACTTTTATAATATGAAAAGGCATTCTCTGAGGTAGGAAGTTATTTGTTGTCCAGTAGTCCAGCTGTATATTAAAGCTGTCTTTTCTTCAGTTCTCTTCAGATGTTCTTTTCCACCACATATAAACCTCTTGTGGAGTATTCCCAACAGGCATTTAACATTAATTTTCCCTTGATTATGGATTGACTTAAATAAATGATAAGTATTTTCTTAAATGGTGTCGCTAGGCTAGAAACCAAATTGTGCAGAATATTTTAGGAAATCCAGTCTTAGAATTCATTCAAACATTGCACAACGTTTTTCAGCACCTTTTCAAATGAATATGTTTTGATTAAGGCTCTCGATATAAACCAGTGCACCTTTTACTAAGGCACAAATATTTAATGCATATTTACAAGAGAAAATGAAGGACTGACGTGCTGGAGAGAATTATTATAGCTGTATATTTGAGTGTGTGCCACCAGTAAGAAAACCTAGGAAAAATAATGTATTTATTATATGTCCCCCTAAAACCAATGGCTGTTATTTTTTTATATAATTTGTTTTTTCAAGTTTCTTACCTATAAAATCCCTTCTATTATAAAATACAAAATGTTTGTGTAACTTCTATTTTGCTTGTGTTTTAACAACATAGTTTAAATAAATACAAACAATGTCTTTAAATATCACTTAAAGAACTATTTATTTTCTCATTTTATTGTAAATTTTCAAACCTTTTCAAAATATGAAGAGAATATTGTTAATTTTTTTTTCTTTCGGATTTCTTTTTTAAAACAATGCATAAGAAAGGTGATCAGGTAACCGATGAATACACTGGAAGAACTTCTGAATCCTTTGCTCTAGTGTTTTTCAGTAGTCAACCTGACTGCAAAGGCTAAGCAAGATACATGCTGTCATGCATTTTGCACTCCATAAACCTCTTCAAATCACAGACAGGGTAATCAGTGAAAACCTTCTAGGGGATTTATAATTTTCACTCTTGGGAAATTTAAATTCTCATCCATTTTCCTTATTTAAAAAAATTTTGGGGGTAGGGATGTAGGGAGTCAAACTGAATTTTGAAAGTTGTTTGCATCATAATAACAGTTTCTCAACAGTAATCTCATATTCTCTCATTGCTTTCTAATTACTACTTAGCAAGCTGATTAAGTTCCATTGTGTTCCAAAGTAGCTTTAACTTGCTGTATTGCTTATCAATATAACCAGCTGTTCAGTGGTAGATTCAGCGATGACGGCATTTTTAATTGCTTTTTTCGTTTGGCTAAGTAAGTTCAGATGGTCACTAATTAGTTCTGTCATGCTGAGGTAGTTTTGTTATGAACAATGCAATCAGTGTTTCACTGAAAAGACAATTTTCCCAAGATCTACACTGCTTAATTATCCCTAGGAATCTGTCCTCAGTTTCCTTATTTGTTCTTGCTCACATGAGTAAGGTGATATGAACTAAACTGAACTGTCACTTAAAAGGAAGTTTCTACTTGTGCACATAATGATTTCTCATTTTCCTCTGTTAAAAAACATTCAATTGAAAGAGTCTTAAAGGCTTATTCTTTTTTAAGATCTATGATTTGCTTTAGGGCAACCCAAGTTATTTCAAAATTATGAGGCATTGAGGCAGTTTATGTTATTCACACTGTCTGTTTCTCTTACATAAACCAACATGAGATGACTGGCCTTTTCTTAAGTATTTTAATATTTTTCTATGTAAGAAAATAGTCTTCCTGAAATGCAGAGGGAAGCAAAAGTGGCACTTTTCTTCAAGATGAATAAAAATAAATTAAAAATCAACAAATGCTATCACAAATAATGAATACTAGGGTGTTTTATTTTTCAGGGTTTACTTTTATTAAAATCCATTGCTGACTTTTTTCTCTTTTTTTAAATATAATAATGGTTTTCTAACCTACAGTACCAAAAAACTCGGGGACAAAAACATCAATGGAACTCCTTACAGAAGTTTTCCTTACTTTTTTTTAAAATAACTGCTTTTTTGTTATCATTACAGATCTTCTTTGAAAGATGTTTTATAATGCCTGTTGGTTATAAAAGCAACTTCATGCTGACTGAGTTGTTACTGAAGATTCAATTGTGATGTATCATTGCCTGTGGCCAAGACACATAAAACTTTCTAGAAAACTTATCTGAAACATTAAGAAAGTATCTAAACCTGACTCCATAGAACTCAGCTTTTGTGTAGTAAGAAATTTTTTCATTAGTTTCTTCATTACTTAGAAGTTTGTGTAATTTTTAGTCTGGAACAGTGTCTCTTGACTTTCTCAGAAACTTGTATCTGTTTCAGTTTTATGATTTTAGCATAAATATGTGTGAATATCCTATGGTATTTTAGTAAGACAATTTATGTTCTTGAGCCACCAACAGCCATTTCAACTGACTGTAAGATCAAATCACTAGAGGATTTTTGATGTGGAAAAAAAATCAAGCTAAAAATTATATCTTGCAGGAAAATAGGTTGTAAGGAAGGCTGGGAAAAACATGATATCCTGATCTTCCTGGGGAATATTCAGCTGCAGTTAGTCATTTTGGGTTCAACATGTCATGGAAACTCCTTAACAGCGATTTCCATCTGAAGAGTCTGATGTGAAGTTAGAACAGAAAACACAGTAACGATTATGCAGCACTAAAGAGTGACTCCTCTGGTAGCCCACAAAACTGGTTTATACCAACTCACTGAGAAGAAAATAGGAAAATCCAGTTGTACAGGTAGTGCCTCCATCACGTTTAAGGCATTATTCTATTGTTAGTTGTCGAATCATAATTTCTCGCTTTTTATCAACTGCTATTTATAGCCCAAAACTATTGATATCCAATTTATTAAATACAATATATTTATGCTTATGAAAGCAATCACTAAACCTCTTAACATTTTTTCCATGTAAATATTTGATCACTCAACAGTTGTCTGATTGTACAATAATTGTTCCCTGTGGACAAAAACTGATGGAAATATAAGCGATATCAATAACAAACATAGATAGCAGGATTACAAAGATGTTAAATCTTATAAAAATATTCTCTCTATGTATTACATATATATGATACATATTTAAATATATGAAAAGAAACAGAGAAAGTAAGTTTCAGAAAAATTGTTTATAAATCCAGACCAGTAAATAAGTGAACTTTAAATTACCCATCTACTCCATAATCACTAAGCATTTGCTATGACCTAGAAGAATGCTAAAACTGATCATATCATTGAGTACTATAAGACTGTGATGCTTTGCCTTTGTGAAGGTGTACAGATTTTAAAATACAAAATAATCCTACTCTCCTAATTAAGGTTAAATTTTCAGTCTTTTATAACCCTAATTAATCTGCAGCATCTTTGTGGTCCTGAATTTGTTATAGGGTGAGTGAAATGTGATTTTTCTAAAACAATAAACCAGACATTACTTTTACTTTAAAAAAGAAAATGGATATATAAAATAACAATAGAAATGTTTGTAATAACAGAATGTTTTTTTAATCCAAAATCAGTGACATAGGAAAATTTCCTAGAGAGTTGGTTGTCTCAAAATGTAATCTCAATCTCTTTCCACCTAATTCATGTAGACTCTTAGAGCTGGGCAAGAATTAATGTTGAGAGAGATGTGTTAGGCTATATACAATATAAATAACACAATATAAAAAAAACAGGATTAAAATATGAGCTCAGGAATTGTTCTGCAAGTATCTACACAAAGTAATTAATTTAATTGACACCTCCTGTGTCTCTTGTGCCAACTGGCATTTTCACAGAAAATCCTGGGCACACTTCAGGGCATCTACACAACATGCACCATTCCCAGTGGAGATGTGAGTGTGGCAGTCTGTCTTGAAGTAAAGTATAGTTATTTTATGATGAACCAGGTATTCTGCTTGGACTCAGAACCACCAAATATTTCCTGCCAGTAACACAGGCCTTGCCTGAATTCTATACTGATTCTATACTGAGGACTTTGGGGAGGAATATTGCTCACTTACTGTTCAAAGCATGAAGGCAATCATGCACACAATCAATTAAAACATAGTAGGTTTTAAAGAGAAAAAGAGACTGTACAGTCTTTATAACAAAGATATTATGGAATCTGTTCAGGATCATAGCACCAAGGATTTAGTTTTTTTTTTTTTGTCTAAGGATACCAAAACAACATCCTTCACAACATAAGCATTTTTATTTTGTTATTATATTACACAAAAAGTCTAGTCATAGGCAAAAAAAGAAATCACAATCTTTGCAAAGCCAAGAGTTTATTTTAACATGATGGAAATCAACAGTCTAAGAAAAAAGATTAAATAGTCATCATCTAATTATGGAAAAAGAAAAAGGGAAAAAATATCAAAACCAATAATACAGATCACATTTCTACGCACATGCTTCTTTTTATCTAATCTTTTTTCCTAGAATTATGCTCACCTTTTCACAGCTGCCCAGGGTTCTAATGTAGACAGCTTCAGTACAGCAAAGAAGGAGTGTATGGAGAGGGTGGCAGCAAGAGTTTCTAATATCCCAAATACCTCACTAACAGGGGTATGATGTTGATGGATTCTTCTTCCTCTCATTGGTATCTGCTTGGAGAGTTTTTTTATGTCTGTTTTTATACTTTTTCTCATTATTTACAAGTCCACATTAACTTTGATTTTACCATATGCATCTTGGTATATATGTGTTTGACTTTTTTACACTACTTTCTGTGTAAACCATAAAATTTTTTTGTTCAGCTCTTCATCTCCTTTTCTTCAAATGAACACTGGGGAGGGTGTTTTTAGCCATGGGCTCTCTGGTGTCTACTTGGGCTTCATCTCTTACCATTTCGTGCCTGTAGTCCTACACACCACATTCTCTATTGCCACTTCTCAAGGTCTCTACTGTCATACCAGGGCTGCATCACTGTATTTGCATGAGTAATGTAATGTGCTATGTCATTACTGTGTAATCAAAACCATCATATTCTACACATAACAACTACTTTTTGCTACTAACTGTATAAGAAAAAAAGATAGCTCTACCATACTAACATAAATAAAACTGAAATGAATAAGCCACAACCACCTGGTCATTAGGCAAACTGCTGTTACAGATAAACCAAGTGAAAACAAAGCTCCAGGCAGGTCACAAGTTCAGATGGAACAAATCTCTCTCCATCCTAAGACTTTGTCAACTCAGCATAAAACCTGGGGCTTCTTATTATCTGTGGCAGAACTGTGTTGCTGGGCTACAGGGCTATATTTATGGGATGTAAAAGGCATGGGGTCAATGGCAGTCTTCTATAATTACATGAATTTGTATCATTGTAAGGAAAGTAATCCAAGATGTACTGTGACAGTAGGAATAGAATTCTTAGCTGCTTATAGCAAGAAAAATATCTTCAGGGCAATTAAGTCTTATATTCTGCCCCAGAATTATTTCTCCTGGTTTTCTTTCTCATAGGATGAATAGTTATATCATTATCTCAAGAGATATGGGATTGAAATCCTTGCCTAGGTTCAGAAGTACCTTGAGGTCTCTTATACTTCTGGAGATAATATTTTCATGACCTTGGAATTTGCTTTCAGTCAGGTGGGAATCTTCAGTATCTCAACTTTAAATGCTGCATCTGTCTATCTTTGAGAAAAAAAAAAACGTGGAAATAAGACATATGTTTCATTACAGAAATCCAACAAGAACTACAGTCTAATTCCAACTGTCTAGATGCACACCAGCTAGAGCATGAAGGCAACTATTTACACCTTTTAGAACACAGTAGTTTTTAAGAAAGACTGTACTCTTTTGTGTTTAGAGAATAAACAGTTTCTACGTAACTGTGATTTACTTCTAACAGTCATTTGGTCATATGATGCAAGTGACAGAGGTTGTCAAATTGTCATTATATATCCTGATATGACCCAGGTTGTTGGATATTTATGAAATGTTATATCAGTATGAAACCTATGTTCATTATGTCTGGATGTTAACAATTTGGTGATTTGCAAAATGTATCAAATTTTAATTTTTTTTCATAATATATTTAACAATAAGATGAAATAGTTTAAAATTTTAAAAGTTTTTTTACATCAATCTTCATAATGCTCTGGTCTATAATTTTTTCTGAGCTATAACTGAAAATATAGTATAGTACAGAAGTTCAGAAGTTACACCATACACTGGGGGAACGTTTGCAGACTATTACGAATAAGATAGAAATGGAAATCAAACTGGCTACTCAATATCAAAACCTTCCAAATGTATTTAATCAGTTTATAACACCTTCCCTAGCAAAAAGACTTGACATTTCAATGAGCATTAGTATAAGAAAATAGCTTTAATGTATTTCCTCGATGAAATTCTTCCAAACTGTGTAAGAAAATATGCTAAAATGATGAACCCCCAAGCTGTAGATGCTAAGACAGCCTAATAATTCTCTGCACTACTCACTGTAGGCTTGACAGTAGTACTTTTTAATGCATATTATTTTCTGGGTACTTCAGACCAAAAGCGCACTAGAAACCGTGATAAATGATTATTGTTCAAAATCCTTTCTTGAACCCCAAGTACTGATTTTTCCTATAGCTGGAACTGGATTTTTGCTGTTGTAGTATGTGAATGGCATTAGTCACCCTAGAGGCTTGTTCCACGTTTACCTTTGTGAACAATGAATCAGCAGATTTTGACACCTTAAACACATTTCCCATTTATTTGTTACACTTTCACTTTTTATAAGGATTGCTTTCTGAACTCACGGCAAGGGGTTCTGGACAGACACCATGAAGACTGAAGGACTCAGAGGGACTTTGGAAGGAGGAGCAGAATGACATGAGGAAATTATCTATACTAAAAAGTTTTGTATTCTAGTTTTTATATATCTCTCTATCTATATCTCATATTATAGAAGGGTTTTTCTTTATTAATCAAGTAGTTTTGACAATAGGGTTAGTATCATAACTGGGCTAATAAAAGGTGGGGTTTTTTCTTTTTTAATTGATTGCAAAAATATTAGCTGATCTGAATAAATTCAAGAGGAAAATCCAAAAAACAGTCTAACCTTTTTATTTGAGGTGTTATGGTTCACAGAATCTGTTAAAAAAACCTTTCCATGACATAAACATCAATAAATACTACAATACACATAGGCAAAGGAAAAATAGCCTTCTTAAATTGAACTTCCATGAGGACAAGAATGACATAGTGCATCCAAAAGGAGAAACAGGTCTTTAGGGTGTGCCTCATCACTCTCAGCTAAAACAAAGCAGATCTTAGATCTTCAGGGTTGTACTGCAGATAATTCCTTTATTTTGTCTGGTTTATGATACATATCCAGGGCTTTAAAAATTATGAAAAAGCTTCAAATTATAATTCTGGATAAGTGTGCCCCAGTAATAGTGGTATTTCATAGAAATTATTTGAGTCTGAACATCTTTTGCCACTTACTCAGAATCGATATATAACAGCACCAATAAGATAAAAAGATAACAAAAATTTGAGGGGGATGATTGAGAAAACCATATACAGTAAAAGTAAAGTAGTTTGCATTTATAACTAAGAATCCATACAGTTTCATAGAAAGTTATCATTCTGAATGAACACCTAACTTTTAATACATGACAAATTTCTATTTTACATTGTTTAAATACTAGTAAATAAGAATACAAGCCATACTTGGAAGATAGTGTTGCATTTAGACAAATCAGGACATTTTCTCATATATAGTGAAAAACTACTGAACATGAAACTACAGTTATTTTACTTCAACTTAAGAAAAAGTATTACAAAAAAACGCTGCTGTAGATGAAAGGCATTATTTACACTGGCCAGTTAGTTTCTGTGACAACTTCTCTTGTTATTCAATCAACAGTCACAGAGCAGAAGATTAAGAGTGATAACAAACTGCAGGAAGGTCTTTCACTGAGAGGTACAATGAACTCATGTTTTAAATTTAAGAATTTTTTACATAGAACATAGCTATCCACCTACCTACTGATGTGGACAAAGACTGATTCAACAGTTCTCTAGATGGCATCTGGTAGGCAAAAGTATGACTTGGTAGTGCTTGATGTTGGAGAAATTCTGACGCTGTATGAGGTGTTTTTCTTGTGAGAGTTGTACTTGATCCTTACGGGTCCCTTCCAACCTGAGATATTTTGTGATTCTATGATATATTTTGGGGATTCTTCATCTCTAAAAAATCTCCTAGATTTAATGGGAACTAGGAATTTAAAATTCATTAACTTCTAAGCAACTTCTGATTTCTGCAGGAGGTCAAATTAGATCATCACAGTGACACTTCCTGACTCTGTAATTTATAAATATATATTAAATAAACATTAATAGTTGTAATGCTAAAATCATACATCAAGAATTTTAAAGGTCCTAGAAATCATAAAACATTTATAAGTCTAGCTATGAAAATAGATGTTATTTTCTGAACCATGAGGAAACCCTCAATTTGTTCTCCTTAAAGCATGCAAATTCTTGGTATTGGGTTTGTGTTCACCTGTCCCAGGTGAATGAGAAAGAGAATTGTTTTAAATGTCTGTCTTTCACACTCTCCAATATTTAGCAGCTTTAATATTTCACTAGAAGGACAGAAAAAGAGCCATGGTAGTATATAATATAGGCTTTGTAAGTGAAATTGACTGTAGAGAGCTTTGCAGAAAAATGCATCAGGCAGAGAGGTAATTTCCTCTTGTCCTAAACCCTAAATTTCATATCCTGTTTGAAAGCCTTATGCAGATTAGTGAACATGGGTGATGTGCTATTATGTCCTATGTTTAAACTTGGTATGACATGAAATGTCAATGATGCAACTTCTAAATATTATTTGGTACTGTACCACAATACCTGAGTAAAAAATTCCAGATCACTTGCACTTCTGACATTTGTCTTGGCACTATTGGCACTATTCTTCATCAATAGTTATTGAACATTGTCATCAATAATTATTGAACAAGGAAATGTGAAATGCTTTCTATGAAAAATGGTTGAAAGGTAGGAGCTTAAGTTTGTGGTAAAACATTTTACAGTATAGTGACAAAAGTAGTAATTAGTAAAGTTAGTTAGTAGTAGTAGTATAGGAAACATATCCTTTACAACTGTATATTCATTTTTACCTTGATATAGCACCTGATGCCATTGATGGAGTCTACTCATGTTTTTCATTCTAGACTTTTATATAAGCTTTCTGTCATGTATTTAAAGTGAATAAAATAGACTTATTACTAATAGGATTAAGATGGGTTGACCTTGGTTGGCCTTCAGGTGTCAAGTAAGATGCTTTTCCAACTTGCCTTGTCAGCAGAACAGCAGAAGAGAAGACAATGACTGTGGGTCTAGATAAAGGCATTTTAATAAAGAAAAGTGAAGGCTGCATAAAGAAGCAAATGAAAACAAAAAACTTATTGTCTATTTCCCATCACTGTGTGATGTCCAGTCACTTCCTGGGGAATAGGGCTTCAGTATGGATAGTGGTTACTGGAGAGGCAGCCTTGATGCTGTGCAGACACTGTTTAACTGTAGTCAAAACATTAGTGTGCTATCAGCACCCCTCTATAAGGACTGCTTATATATATGAATATAGGACATCCTTTACAAAAGTAAACAAAATATATTCTTAAAATTTTCCTACATTTTAATCAATTCAATACTATAGTCACTGGGTATCTAGTATTAACAATCTAATATTAACTATTGCAGAAGATTATCTTAAGTTGGGGAAGGAACTATTAAATATATTTTTCATTTTCATTACTATTTTTAAATTGAAACACTGTGTTTTGCATGGACGTTAAGTCACAACAACAATAAAAACAGATATTTTGTCCTCTTCAGTGGTGTCATTCCAGTGATTGACTATAATTTTCCAACATTCTTTTAATTATCTATCTATCTGCATGATCATTTATTTTGAGTAGTTCTCTTGGCAGGTAAGCTCAGTCTGAAAATCACTGCTTGTGGAAATAAATCAACAATGACAACAGGATATAGACCCCCTCATTACTATGATATTGATTTCAAATGAACATTTGTCTTGTCAGTGTTCTTTTAATTGGAATTAACATCACTAAAATCCTGATCAATTACTGTATTGTAATTTCAGATTCTGTTCTCTCCATCTGCCCAATTAACGTAAAAACATGCTTTGTTTTGGTTTCCTAATCTTAGAAGCTAAGTTGGAACAGATGCTTAGTTTCTGGAAGTCAATCCATCAGATACAAACATTTTCAAATATTAAAATCAGTTCTGTTATATTGCAATCACGTTCTATCCTGGCTTGGTATTTAGTATGAATATTTGAAAATAATTTTTATTTATGTGCAATTACAAGATTTCCATATATGTAATTTATTATTTATATTTTATTGGATGTTCTGGATGGTCACTGCAAGCATTACACAAGATTTGGGAACACTAAAAAACACAATCAAGAAACACAACAGGAAGTATTCTGGAGAATCTCGGTGTTTTTACCATTTGAGGAATCATACACTGATTCAGATGAAGAAAAATGAAGAGAGTTCTGAGTCACAATGAATGCAATTTTGAGTTTAAGAATGTTTTTCATACAATGAGAAATGTCTACTATTAAAGACTATAAATTTCAATTTATAGGGCTACAGGAGGTATATAACATCCTGACATATTTTCAAGATTTGTCTGCTTTTCCTTCCCTTCTTTTCATACTTACTAACTGTTGATTCATAGATATATATATATATTCAATGCATTCATTCAGATGAGGCTTTTTTCCCCAAAGGATTTTTTTTTGGTGAGCATCTGAAAAACATATCTTCCCTTTTTTAATCTCCAGGTGTATCCATCACAAAAAGTGCAGAGTAAAATGGACACCTTAATATCTTCCAAGGAAGGCTCCAAATAACTATGGTGAGAGTTTATGAACCACAGAAACAGAGTGACACTGGCTTCCAGCTCAAGAAGAAGGAAAAACAGTATCCAATTGAGGAAACAAAGCTGACATCTTTCTCAGGATTCTGGAATAATTCACTATGATTTTAGTCAAGCAAAACTTCTTTGTAAAGTTTTTGGTCATCTTATGCAATGCATTTTCATTTTTAGAGCCAATGTTGTGCTTAGTAGACAGGTCAAAGCAGTCACTTTCTGTGCTTTCACGACTGTTAACAATTCTAGTCAGAATGTTATTTTCTCTAGTTATTCAGTACATATCAAGACAGGGAATTTTAAATAGCCATACGGACCTACAACGGAAACTCCATCAATCTTAGCAAAGTACAGTGTCATAATAAAAAAAAAAATAAAGACATGGCATCTGGGTTTATTTCTGAGGGTAATGGAAAGAAAGTTTTTTATATTCACCTCTAGAATCTCTTTCCTCTAAAGTCCTGGCTTGGATTTATGTGTTGCAGGTCCACAAAATATTCTAAGATGCTGTTTGAACAGTCTGGTAATCTGCTAAATATGTTTAAAATTAAGTAAACAGGTGTCTGAAAATGCACTGTATAAAGGAGTAATACACTAAATAGTCAATAATATTGACCCTAATACTCTGACAATACCTGAGTTTCCTGTCATCCACCAAGTTTATCCCAATTCCACTGTGTATGCTGTTTGCTTTTAATTACTAATACTGGATGAGAAACTGGAGGTCATTGACAAAACATTTCTATAAATATGACACTTTTGTATGTATGTTGTTTCATATTCTCCTTAAGTAATTATTTATTTTACTTTCTCTTTTAACACTTTAATCTCTTGGGATGAACTATGCTTTATCTTAAACTTTTGAATATCCTAAGCCTAATCTGGCATTAATAGCATTTACTTAAGTTCGTATATATATTTTTTTCCAAAAACTATAATTTAAGTTTTATGAAAATGAAATAGAATATATCTGGGAAAAAACATTATTTTATATACCAAATAAATCACTTCCCTTCACAGTGCACAAAGGGGCACTACAAAATGTGTATATATACAATAATATATATATATCATAAACATTGCTGGTTTTCACCTTATAGCATTATATTTAACATTATGCAGTTGGTAATGTCAATCACAAAGTGTTTTATCAAATGTGCAAATATAGTACTTTTTTCTTATGTTTGAGAAGCTTTAGATTTTTAAGACTCAATTGTCTTTAAAACATTGTTTCAAAATATTTTAATTTCATTAGTGATAAAAATACTCTGTTCAAGAATCAGCATTAAGGATTATTTGCGAAAAATAGCAGATAAGTTTCAATCATTGAATTCAGTAATCATTCAATTGCTTTTTAAAAAATCCCCTTCTCCAGTAGATTTTTTAAAAATCAAATTCCAACCTATTTAAAATATGTTGTACTTTCTGTGGTTTAAAAGCTAATATATATGTAAGGATATACATAGATTCATATAGTACATAATCAGTTAGATTTAATTTAATTAACTTTAATAAACACATATATATATATTTAGATAGAAGTCTAAAAACACAATGAGAAGTTAGATGTGTATGAATATAGTCTGAATTTTACGAATTTAAGAAGGTAAGGTTTCATCCAAATTACTAAATCATTAGTTTGGAGACAATTCTGTACATAAGTGTTTGTTTTGAAAGTTATAGATTTCAATTAACAATTTTTTATATTATCTATTCCAACACAACTCTATGGCTTCCTCTACAGGATTTGCCAGAGTGGCTACTTATTCAGGAATACTGTAATTATCCACTGTAACAAAAACAATCGGATGGTTTTGGGATTTTTTATACAACACGCAGTTGGACTGGTAGTTCATAGAACAGAGACATAAGGATCACTGTGAGATGTTTAATATAAAATGACTTTTCTTTATTTTCTGAGATATTCCTCCACTTTTTGAGTTTGGAAGTTGAAGGGCACAGTCAGTGAAGGAAAAAAAATTAAATATTTTAGAATTCACAGAAACACATTTCAAGTTGTACTTTCATATTTGTACCGTCTTCTGGAAGAGATTTCATAACCTGTTTTCATTCCATGAACATTTTTTCCCTATTAAATAGACATCAGAACATTTGAACTGATGCTACAAAACAAGTTTTTTCTTCTCTCTTCACTTCTCTACTCAATCTGTCATTTGCATTTTGAGTCTACTTCAGATAGCCTAGTTTTGGCAAATATACCCTCAGAACTAATGGAACTGACAAAAGTAGTGTACGTAATGTGAAATTACATGTCCCCTTGAATTCGTTTTTGTGAAAGTAACGGCATTTTTCAAGTATAGACCTTGAAGTGAAAACTGGTGATTTCAGACAACTTTCTTAACACAACAAAAATAACGCATCTGAATCACATTCAACTTCAGGAAAGAAATGTTTTTAAATAAGTCTCACTGGAATTTGGGGCTATACATATTATTATTTCTCTTTTATTACTAATGATTCTATTCAGGAAGAGTATGTAGTAGGATAATACGAAAGGAAAAAAATAGCTCTAACAATATTAAGCTTTGCCAAAAAGCATAGATTAATTAGTATAGAAACACATGGATCTTTTGTAACTTGGTTAGGCTTTATGTTGTAAAGATGTGCAGGAAGTATATACACATCATTATGCAAACAATTCAAACAATGTATTTTCTATTGACAATTATATTCAGATCACAGAAAGAGATAAATATATATACAAAATGAAACATGTTTATCTTTCCTCTCCTTTTTTCTTTGTGTGTGTTTGTGTGTATGCAGGTGTAAAAAATGACCGGTACCAGTTGTCATGGTGAAGCTCAATTTTGCAACTCAATTACATGGAAATATGTACAGTCTCTAAATATGTCTTGGTATTATTTGTATTTGACATTGCACAGACATGGAAATATTTTTAACCCTTAAGTCTGGTTCAATACTATTTTGAGCCCATAGCTATCCCCTACCTATTTTGAGCTACCTCCCTATAACCAAGGAATGGCTGCTGAGATTTAAAAGAATTGGTTTGGGGATACTAAATTATTAACTGTACCAAATAAGCCATAATGGGAAAAAACAATTATATTTTTTTCTCAGTTTGTTTCTAAAGATCAACAGAATTTTAAAAAGCAACCGAAGGCATTCCAATTTGAGCTAAACACTTAATCACACACACAGATCTCCTGATAAGAAGTGAAGTGCTTTTCTGACTGGAAATGTTAAGGAACTCTACTCCCAGTGCAGAGAAGCGCTCACAACTTTAATCCATTTCCACAGAAGCAGAAATCTTCTAGGGTTTGTATCTGTGCTTTTCATTATTTTATCCCATTTATGGGACAACAATATTTGGTTTTACTAGCACTTCCAATAAGTCATGAGCTATTTTAGTGATGAAAATATTTTAAGTCATAGAATCATTACAATTGGAAAAGACCTCTAAGGTCATTAAGTTCAACTGCTAACCCTGCACCACCATGTTCACCACTAAACCATGTCCCCAGCAACCACATCCATAAGGTTCTTGAACACTTCCAGAGATGGTGATTCCACTATTTCCCTAGGCGGCTTGTTCCAAAAAATATGTCAAAAAGGGTTTCAATTACATCATAGCATAACACTCATCAAATATCGCAAGTTAATAAACATCCCAAGGAAGCAAGATACTAAAATAGTTTCAAATCCACATTAGTTGTTAACAATGTTTTGGTTCATTACTATACTTCTAAAGTTCTAAAAAATGTTTTATAAAATTACTAAAAAGCCAGTTACAAAATGTTTTGAAGACTTTACTGAGTGAATAATTTGGGTGTACAGATTAGCGGCATCCTGGTGTGTACTGCCATAGTCAAGTCAGAGGGAACTAAATTTAGCAAGAAAATGGGATTAGCATTTGCTAATATTACTTAAATCAATTAATAGATATATGTCAATGCCAAAGACTATTAAACTACACTTATTGAGTCATGAAGGTGATTTTTTTGTCATTGAATGTCTACTAAAATGATTGAAAGTGTTTAAATCTTCATAGGATTTTGAGACAATATATAATTTTCAGTAGTAATAATAAGATTTGGGTGTTGATTTAGCAAAACCAAAGACACCAATTTTTTTTTTTTTGCAAAATTCTTAACTATTAATTTAGGTTATTTATATAATGAATTTTCTAAATTATCTATAATATTTCTAACAGGTTTTTTTAATTTAAATTGTGCTGATCTAAGTTAAAAATATGTAACTACATATGTTTGATTTCTTATTTTGTTTTTTCAATTCACATAAATTTAAAAATAACTGGTATGTGAAGAAAAAGCTAGTGCATAATTAATTTTTGCTGGTGGGTGTTGTTGTTCGTATTTTTTCCCCTCAAATTACAGGGTTTTTTAAACTTAATAGATAAAGGCAGATAAGAGAAAAGGTGTAAAATTTGTGATTTTTCATTGTTTCTTCAGAAAAATAAATTTTTCTAATTTTGTTTGTCTAGTTTGTGATCTACTCATATTAAGTTGGATTACATTTTTCTCTTTTCATACTTTGACATGTTTATGTCATTTTAGAGAATGTTATGTTGGTGAAGGTGAAGAAACTGACATCCTGTTTCCTGTTCAACATTTTTTCTCTTACATACTGAACATCTTTTCTTCACTTCTCTATAGTCAGCACTGACCAGGATCTAATAAAGCAAGGTCTTTAACAGCTTAAAGTTGTCCCTGACTTTGTCTTGTCAGTTGTGTCAGACCTTGAATGGTACATACAGACTATGAAAATCTTTCAAAAACATTTTGACAGAGTGGCAGAATATTTATAAAACTAGCAAGAATTCTTAACTATTTTCAGATACATAAGTACTTATGTACATAAGTACATGATAAGTACTTACCAGAATGTTGGACCATATGTTCTAAAGTACTTTTTTCTAAGGTTAAGGCTCAGTGACTTTGCAGTATAATGCGCATTGACAGTGTAGATTCATTGACATACACTCAAAAACTTGAAGAATATCTCATAGCATGTCTTAGATCAGCAGCTTTTTGTGTGCTTTTTCTATGCTTTTTGAGTAATAAAGCTTATTTTTATATTCATGCACAGAATTTGTCAGCTAAGTTCTGTAAAGCCTAAGGATGTGTATAAATTTAAAAGTAGTGCTATGAGAAGAGGTTTTTTAAAGTGCCATAGAAAAAGTAAATAAAATATATTTTTAGACTCTGTATGTGTGTGTATTGTTTATGTAAGAGCACAATTAAAATCAAACATTTACCAAAATTTCAACAGAAAGTGTTATGTTGAAAACCATCACAGAAAAGGCAGATTTTCCAAACTTATTGCTAAAATTTCTGTCATAATACTAAATCACTCATGTTGTAAAGACATTATATCAGTTTCTGTAAATTAAATACTGAATTCAAGGACATCATGTCAATTTACATAAGTAGATGCTCATGATTTTATTTTTTTACTTTATATAAATGTTGATTTGGACATTTGTCAGAGAGAGAAATCCATTCAGATTTTATTCTGTAGTAGTAGTTTCTTTTGCTATTGAAAACAGAGCCTACAATACAGGACAACAGAAAATCAGTTTCTAACTTAAATTTTCATTTCTTATAAAATGAATGTTTTTGCAGAAATGTTATGTGAAAAAGGGAAGAGATGCAGTTACCAATATTAAAACTAAAATAATTTATTTAAAGAAAAATTAAAGTAACAGTTTATACTACTACTATTACTACTACTACTACTACTACTAGCAATCATCACCATCATCACAAAAGTTGGGAAAGAAAATATTTCTGATCCTTCATTCTAGAAGGCTGCATAGACTTTAATGCATTCAAATTATGTCCTACGTTAGTTAAAGTCATAGTTTTAAAGGAGAATAATTTCTTAGAAATCATAGAAAGACCCTCATAGAAAGATGTTCTGGGAAAGTTTACTTTTTTTTGAAAAATTTACATGTAGTTTGAACCTAAAAGCACAGAATGTCTTATCTATTTATTAAAGGCCACCATCATTCCCATCAATTCCATTTAACGTGGGACTTCATCTGATGTAAAAAAATGCTTGTTAAATTTTATTAAGAGTATCTCCTAAGTATCCCTTTCTATTACCTACAAAGTAACTTTTCACTTATACAAGAGAATATGCTATTATAAAAAAAAATAAAATTGAAGGATATTTAAAAATAAGTAGAATAACATACTTTTTTTTCATCAGTCATGAAGTAATTTTGCTAATTTTAGGGTTTTTATCTAGTCAAAATCAGGATTAAGAATGGTCCATTCCCATAGCTGTATTTCTACAACCTCAGGACAGATAACCATCTGGTACTTGCTGGATAAACTTGTGTCCTTCACAAACACAGTTTGTGATTATAGATGGTCTCTTAGATATTTGTACTCATCTCCATCTGTTCATATGGCATTATGCCTACATGCAAGTCAGTCTTTCCTCTAATTCAATGGTGCCGGACACGGGCGAGTTCAGATTGGCCATCTGGATAAAATTGCAGTTGCCATATTTTTTTAGCTGCGCAAATACTTCTGCCTCAGTGACATCAGTTTTGTGATGCACTGACGTCCTACTGGACATATAATTACAGCAATGAAATTACACCTTCAAATCAGTAGATTAATACTCATGAAATTCTTATAAGGAGTAATAACATCTCTCTAAAGTAGAGTAATCTAGTGACAAAAAAAAATTCATTTCCTCTGATAATCCCCTCAACACCATAACGAGTTATTATTAGCTGCAATGAAGCCTAGGCCAAATGAGAAGTATTTTGAAAGAATGCTTGTGCTGGGTTTGGCTGGGATGAAGTTATGAAGTTAAGTTTCTTCACTGCAGTCCATATAGTGCAGCACTTTGCACTTAGTGCTGAAACAGTGTCAGTAACCACCACCAGGTTTGTTAATGCTGTGCTTGCAGAGCATCAAGGCTTTTTTTCTCATTCTTCCCGAGCTCCCTCAAAGTGAGTATGCAGGGTAAGAAGCTGGGAGAAGGCACAGTTGGGACAGCTGAACTGAACTGACCAAATGGGTATTGCTCAGCAATAAAAACTCAGGGAAATGAGGAAGAAGAGGTTTTTGTTGTTGTTGTGGTTTTAACTGTCATGCCCTGCTTCCTGGACTTTAAGCCTACATAAAGGTGCTAAGAAATGTTGTATAGAGTAACTTTGCAACTGGCAAAGAGAGAGATGGACATATTCATGTGGGCAAATGTGTTATGAAAACATAATAAACAAGTTATGACAGCAACAGAATTGACATGTGTAACTGCAGCTTTGTGGTTTGTGACTAAAGTAATACTGAGTTTTATAATGAGCCAGGGAAAAATAAAAAGAAACAAATTAAATTACTAGTTAAAAAGTAGGTTGTCCAACCCATTGTCTAACGCGAGATTCGCAATATATAGAATTATGCAATACTTAAAATAAAACACTTTCACCCTAATGATTCCTACACATTACAAAGTAAAAAGAAAAAACAGAAGTGTTTGACTTCATAGTCAATGGACTGCAGTTAATCTTTCAGAAAAATGGAGCATTTGAGATACTAATTGAAACAATTTCAATTTAGAAAAGGGTCATTTTGAAGGCATTGCTTCATATTTATCATATTGTGCAATGAATATGAATTCTTTTTTCATATTTGCAGAAGAAATTGTCATTTACACCCTCTTAAGATACTTTTTAAATGTAAATATATAATGATTCAAGGAAATTTAACAACAGCATTTTTAAGTTATTAAATAGCAGGTTGAATTACTGTGCAAAATTCTCACTTTTTAGCTGAACATTTAACCGGTCAGTTAGAGTATTCCAAATCTTTACATTCTTTCTTAGTAGCAAATATTTCAGTAATGAAATATAGTTTACCCTAGCAATGATATACAAAACTGGCTAAAGACAGCTTTTAAGTCACTTGTGGGTTGTTTAGGACTGAAATTGTTGGACATACAAAGTATCTGTACCTCTAAAGACATCCCTTAGAAAAAGAAGGATCTACAATAGCTCCTATTTTGCGAATAGAAATGTACTTGCAAAGTGAAAAGAGTACTTGTAAAAGGAGCTAATGGGACTACATGTAATTTTTCAAAAGATAAGATAGTGTTATGTTGTTGATAAAAACATAGTGTCAAAAGCACCTATGAAGGACACTGAGTATAGTCCCTTAAATCTCAGTTCCTTATGTAGTGAGTCATGACTTCATAGAAGAGTCCATAAAACATTTACTCTATTTTTCTCTACTCCACTGGTAGACAGAAAGTAGAAGTCATCTCTCAAATCCTGTAATAAACATATAAGTGTCTGCTCAAAAACATGTTATTTGTTACAACAATCAACCAAAAAGGAGAAAAATATCTACAATAACAATGTTCCTTTAGTGTGGACAATACTTTTGTATCTATGAAGCTGATTTCTGAAATAGGACTTCCTGTTTGCAAACAAATATATCTCCATATGTAGAGTGAAAGTATCTCACGTTGTATAGCAGCAGTACTACTCAAAAACCTATTACACCTGTTCATTTCTGAACAAAACAGTATCAATCAACTAGGAATCTAACAAGCCCATTTTCAACACTGCTTCAAACCAAGCTAGGTAGAAGCACTTCTGCAACTCCGTCAGCTGGTGATGATGCACTTCAGTAGCAGTTTGCTCACTTCATCACATTCCAGAAACATTCCTGGAAATCCAAAGAGTACTTCAGCAGCACATCTTTAGTGCCAATAAAAACTAAGTTCACAAGTTTCCAAACATAGAGTAGTCTGTAACATTGAGTAAGCTATAACATGAGTGCACTTGCAACTATAATATGTTTTGGGTATACCTCATCTGGGAACTATTTGAGAAACATTCAAAGATGGCAGTGAGACTATATAATACAAAACTGCAGTCAGTTTTAAATCTCCTAAACTATGTAATATTCTCAGTGGAATTAGCCAAAATGTACTAAAAAGAAGTTTGAAACACATGTGCAAGAAAAGATGAAAGGAGAATAGATTTATAATTGAGTGTCTGCTACATTGTGAATAGTTTTTACAAGAAACTGTTGACATTTATGATTTTCCCATGTTTTTAACCGGTAACTACTAATATATGATTCTAAAAATAATGCTTTATGACAGAAAAACATCCTAATTTACCTAAATTGTGAGATTCTGATCTTTATTAAAAATAAGTATTCAGTACAAAACATATTTATTTGAAAAATAGGTTGTTAGAGTAAACGTTAGTGGATATTAGTTAGCATTAAAATGGTATAAGATAGTGAACATAAGAGTTTTACCTCATTCTGAATAAAAAGATATATCCAAAAGGTTGAAGAATGCTTAATATTACTAAGAGTAGAGCATGTTACAGCAGTAATTAACCTCAACTAAGAACATGGATTAAAAATATCTGTCTATTCAAGTATTCAGAGGACTCCATTAACCTTCAAAGTTGCAGATACCTTCAGGTGTCTCTAAATTAATTTATTGCTCTGGCAAAGATGAGAAATGCAAACATATCCAAGGTTTCACTGTATGAAAATTGAGTATTGTTGTCAAGTTACTACTTCAGTGACAGGCGATTTTTTTGGCAGAAAATAGTTTCTTCCACAAGAATTCTGCTAGCATATAAATGACTGTAAAAATGTGCTTGGTGTCCAAGATGATGGGTCAGCAAATGTATTTTCTTGCTACAGAAGGAATTAAACATAGGTTCATTAAAGAATGAGAATGGAAGACCAGAAGTAAGTGATTAAATGATGTCAAAGGGGAAAAATACACATAAGTGAAGGCTGAAAGCGGGTTTTGACATCACTGCTTAGAAGGGTATGTGTTTAAAGACTTACTTGGATTGCCTGTATCCTGATGCACAGAACCTGGATAACAAACAACTCAAAGTGCAGGGCCGTAACATCGTCAGAAAAACAAAGACTTGGTAATATTTTACAAAACAAGCATTGCCAAAGTGACTAAATGTGATTAAATGAAAGTCAGGATAATGTTAATTTACTGTTTTCTATAGATGATAAAACAGACTGGAGGTCTTATCTGCACAGTCCTAGAATGTCGCAGAGGTCACTGTCATTTATATTTTATCATTGAATCACCACAGCAGAATTGCGAAGTATGGGAGGAACAGTGATGTGTTTGGTTTGTAAAAGTCCGCTGTGCAAAACTTTACATTGAATTATTTCATACTACTCAAAATCTTTATTCGTTATGTGTTATACCTTTTTGTATCATACCATTTGACTAGAATAAATATTTAAAGGTATAATATTCAAAATTCTTCCCTAATTTTTCACTTCATATTTACACAAGGCTGTGCCTCAAATGTTGTAGATGATTTACAAGACTCCCTGTGTTAGGTCCTGCCTAAAGTCATTGCAGGACTTGCTTGTCCTTACAACATAAACAAAGGGAGAAAATGAAAACAAGAGCATGAGAAATCAAGTTCAATGTCCAAGGTTGCTAAAGAACTTACTAAGGTCAATAAAAGAAACTAGGTTTCTCATTGCCCAACATAATGCTCTGTCATTCAATCGTGATGCCATTTTTAATTACAGTTTTGTTTTTAATAAATTATTGCAAAATTATATAAATAACTTTGTTTACAGGAACAGAATTCTCACCCTCTGACAACATCAATAAAAAGAATATTTCAGACCCTCTGCTCCCTGACATTTCCATGAAACAATAAGGGAAAATGCATAAATCTTTGGGAAGAGTGTCTGTAATGTAGTTATGTAGCTATCAAACCTTTCCCTTTTCCTATCTTCAAACCTTGTCTGTCCTGAGAGAATTTTAGAATGATGTCAGTATCCCAGCAGAGTAAATGACATCTTTCTCTGGTGATTTAAAGCCAACTGATCAATGAATCAACAATTCCGAGACACCTTATGAATAATGTCCTTTTAAGACTCAGCCTAAAAAATCTGAGTAGACTGACCCCAGTGCTCCAAAACACATATTTATTTAAGTGGTTATATTATCTTTTTTTGTTGTTGTTTTTTGCAAGAACAACTGGTAGCATCCTGAAACTATTTTTTTTAAATGTTTTGATCACATTTTCCAATCTTCACTCTGCTACAAAGTTTGTAGGGGACAATGTGAACGTTTACAGTGGATATATTTGGAAATCTCTTCAGGTTTCTTAGTTTTTATTTTTAATTTACATTCAGTTTTTTAGACTTAATTTCAGGAGTTCATCTCCTATTAATAACTCAATTATCCTTGTTAATTGTGAAAGAAGAAAACACACCCCAGACATTTCAACATTTTAAAAATTGGACTGAGCAACAGAATAACTGGGGCAGGAACTTCAACACATACTAAAATGTGTTTGAATTTCATTTCAATTTAATTCATGAGCATATCCAGTTATTGATCCAAAGACACCGGAACTAACTAAAAGTAAAAATGTTGTTCTTCAAAGATACGAATGGCTAAATGTGACTATTAATGACTGGAAATTGTTTGCATAACCTTCTGGGCTATGAAGGTCTCTATTATTTTATTTATTTACAGATGTGTGCTTGGGGAGAGTGGAAAAAATGTTAATTGAAATCAATAAAGAAGGAAAATAACATGCTAGAAAAGACAGCAAACAAGAAAATTTAGAAACATTGATAAAGTGACAACACCAATCAGCATCAAAATCAAGTCTTTACAAAGTTACAGCGTCCTCATTTTGGCTGATTTAGGTTAACCCTATTCGGGATTAACTTAAAGACACATTGTCTCAATTGGCTTAAATTGAATCAAAGTTTTTATCTGATACGTTTATCTCCATAAAGAGCTGCAGTATCATTTGAGTAAAAAAGAAAATTTTCAGAATTGTAATGCTTTCTTTTCAAAGGATTTTATAAATATGATTCTAATTTCTACTATTTTTCAATAGTAATCAAGTGCCTCACTTCTCAAGTTCTTTATTACCCTTCAATTAGCTTGTTCTTTTAAAAAAATAAATCCCAAAAACTTTCAAATGTGTGTCTAGAAATCCTTATCAATTTTTCACTGAGTTATTCAGGTTTCATTGACCCTTTGATAATGGATAGATCCCTCACTGACCTTTTGGCCATTCTTTCCAGGATGAAGATAATTGTCCACTAGAATACAAAACCATTTCCCCAGGAGCCATCCCAATTAGCTGTTTGTCCCAGACCTGTCAGCTATTTATAGCCAGTAATATTTAAATTTTTTTAACAATTTTTTTTGTTTTATGCATACAGCATCAATGCAGATGGGTATGGAAAAATGAATCACAGCATGTAAGTCCAGCCTTTACAGATATTCTAGGAAAAATAGTATGTACACCAAGCTACTTGAAATTGTTTACTTACCTTGAAGGTATAAAGATGAAGGATTCAGCTAAACCTGGCTAGAGTAGATTGTTTGGGCTCCAGGGATACAAAGGATTTCAAGGTACTTGCTCACACTGCAAAACCATCACCCTCCAGGAAAGGTTAAATACTCTACTGTTGTGGTATAAGTCTGTTCACTAATTTCTTTTAAAATTCACTTTTATCCTTGAAGAAAAGGCCTTCTGCTAATCATTGCAAGTATCCCAGTCTTTTTCAATTCTTCTCAGTTCAAGTAATTGAGAATCTCCCCTTACTTTACATTTTTTGTCAGAGACTAAAATGAGAATAAAGAGAAGGGCATGTAACCCCTATCTCTATTCTTCAAGTAGTAATTTTATGGTATGAATTATAATTACACAATACTTTATTGACAGAGAATTATATACTTCTCTATATCCATTGATTAAAAGCAATGATGTACAAACAGGTTTAAACCAAACAGATAAGAAAATAAGATTGTGTACTGATTTCCTAAAAAAAAATATATAAGACAAACTTATAAGTCAAGTAGCCTTGAAGAAGCTAGTAGCCTCAAGAGCCTTCTGTGCTCATTTGCCAACTCTGATTATTCCAGAAGCAGAAGTCCTCCTTTTTCACCATACATACATTGAATCCCACCCAGAAAAACAAATAAAGTGTAACAATAGCTGCTGAAATTATTAAGGCCTTGTCTTGAACACAATAAAAATCCCCTTTAAATAACCTCATATCTATTTACTAAAATAAAATAAAAATGAAGATAAAACCTCAAACTAGGTCAACTTCAAATAAAGAAATTAAGGTAAAAAAATATTTTAATAGTTTTTCAAACGAGTTAATATACGTATCTAATTATTACAAATCAAATTCACTCAATTCCTATAGAAGACAAAAACCATTTGGCACCATCCTTTTCCGTGTCATATGGTATTACGTATTGGGGGAAGTTCACTTCATTATTTTCATATATGGTCATCACCAGATTATGTTCATCTCCTCATGCTGCCTTTATCCTACCTTTCCTTTAGGCATATAAAGCTGTAGATATAAGTTGGATCAAGGGAAAAATACACTAAACTATTTTCCCCCAAAGACTAGGCATAGGTAGGTTGCATTTCATATGCTGCATTGTTCAAAATCACAGATGAACCATTTAATGATTTTATGATCCATTCTCCTCAGAACTGAATATTAATTGCCCTTATTGCAATATATTTTCCCCATTTCTCTGTGATGGTCCTTCTACAATGGTTGTGTATGCATGAAATTTTGACCCCATTAAACTGATTGTGAGCTTCTTTAAATATTGCTTAGGCTTATACAGATTCAACACATGTCCAAGGATAGTAATCTTTTTTTCCATGTTCTTTTGTTTACAAAGCAATAAATAACCAAAGAGAAAAAATTAATTAAGTGTAATTGGTGTTCAAAGAGAAACACTCCCACATAATGTGTAAAAGAGGAGCAGGTTTCATGTTTTAGAACAGAAGTTCATCACTTGAAACATCTGTCTTCTGTATCTCCTTAATGCTGCAGTTCTAGAGGAGACTAAAGACCTGATGTCAGGGTTGGATTGGGACTCGAGACAAACTTTGATCAATGGAAAGATCAGGAAACCAAAATGTAGGAAGAGAAGCTATTTGGCCCCAGATGTATCCCCTGCTGCAGAGAGAAACAGCAGCTGTGAGATAAGGCAGCTGAGGTGATTTGTTATTACCCGCAGCCAATTGTAATTCCCCCAGTTATCTTGTAGACATACTCCTCACGGTTCCTCTGTATCCTACCCTATCCCATCTCTAAGTTTTACATATACCACCCCTATTCCACCCAAGTTCTAGCCCTTTCCACAACAGACCCTTTAAAAAGCTTTTGTCTTATCTAATAAAACAGTTCGCCATTTTCCACCAACCCTGCTGTGTGTGTGGTTTCTCTTTGGCCCAGGCTCATGCCCTGCTTCCCCCCCTAGGAGTGGCCTTGCCGAGGCACAGCACGGGACTTCCTGTGGTCTCGAAGCTACCCTGAACCCAAAACGGGTCAAGCTGAAATGCGGATCATTAGCAAAGCTAATAATTTAGCAGGTCCAATTTTTAGTAGGAAACTAAAAGCTTTTTACTTACCTTCAGTCAGGGGGAAAAAACAGATCAAGAGTGGTATCTATGCTTTCACATGAGTATAAATAGAATTCAGACATCATGCATTAGCCCATTTTCTGTGTTACTGCACAATGTTCCTTCAGTTTGACCAGAGGGCCATTTTCAGCCTGCCATCTAAAGGGCAGCTGCTTTAATAATTACCCATTGAATGCAAGTTCAGAATGATAAACAAAGTTCCTTATCTAAGTTAGAACTAGATACATAGGCCATTTATAATGTTTTTAAAAACAGTTTACGTAAATATTGTTTCCTTCTCTATTGGAGACTCAGAAGTGCTGGTCTCCTTTGTTAAGGGTTAATTAAACAGACCATATGGGAAATGTCCAAATTAGAGATCCTTTAAAATTGTTAATTGTGTAGCAGTTAATTGTTCAAAGTTAGGATTTTTTTTTGACATCAAGTTTTCAATATTTTGCAGTAGGTGAAATTACTACTACTTTCCTCATGGGATATGCTATTTATGGCATTTTCCTGTGGTTGAAAAGAAGTGTGGTAGAAAGAAAAGCAATTTGCATTCAGACTACTAGTCCAGGTTTTTATTTTTTTTTCAATGTAGATCAAGGATAAATTTCACACAATCTGGGAAAAAACCTTAACCTAAAATTATCTTAGTGGGATTTATCCTGTCCTCAGGATATAGGAGAAAAAGAGTGTTTGACAAAATACAGAAGGTAACAAATGGGCAACAAAAAAAGCTACCCATGTTTTCCCCCATGCATTTACCCTTAAGACATTAATTTTGTCAAGTACTGAACTCCAAGTGAGTAGCCAGGAGAAATATAGAATCAGTCTAGAAAACAACAACAACAAAACCTTACACCATTAAACAAAAACAAAAACAAACCCCCAAGAAAACAAGAAAACATAGCCATAGAGGAAGAGGCAATAGAATTTTAAGAGAAAGACTGAAATTGATAAAAAGAAATCAGGAAGATATTTGATCCAGTAAAATGGTAAGGTGAAATTAGAAACAACTACAATATTTCTATCTCAGTTTGAGAAGCCTTGGAAACAAAGTGGAGAATTAACCATTCTGATTCAAGACATGAAAACAGACCTTACAGAAAATACTAATAACAGCAATTAGACTTGGACCAGAGGTATTGAAGGCTCAACTGTTTAGGAAGAAAAGAAATAGGGGGAAAAGTAGTGGAATAGGAGCATACATGAAAGAAGTGTCTCAGCATTAAAGAAAAAAAGAGGTAACAAGAATAGAATTAAAACTCTGTGAAACATCTATTTTGTGACAATAAAAACTTAAAATTTCCAAGAAAGAAAGTCTGCTCTACAGCTCCAACATTGACTACAAGTAATAATATCTATGGGAGAAAGAAGAAAAAATAGAAAATATACAAAAATTGAAAACTTTAATTTCCTAGAGAAAGCACAGTCTAATTCATAGATAGTTCTGGAAAATAATTTTTAACAGCTTTTTCTGTAAAACAACCAACAGACCAGCTGCATCTTGGTAGTGAGTATCCTATCAAAACAGTAGTCACATATACTAAAGCTGAAAAAAGAAGCAGTTATGATCATACTGAAATTCTCATTTTAGTCCAAAATAGATCTGTAATTTATTTCTTCTATTAGCAGTGTTACAGAAAGGAAAATTTAGATTACTTGAGGAAACAAGGCTGACAGAAATTGAGATTGATTAATATGTTCCTTTTTGGAAGAGGTAGAATAGGGCAAATTAAGCTTCAAAAATTGTTTCCTTTCTAAAATTAAAGTAGGTCTTCGAGGTTTTGGTACATTACATATTAATAATAATTTTTTTTTTCTGTCAAACTCTTCATATGATTTTTCTGTCTTAATCCTTTGAAGCCTTCTTCTGACGTGTATTGTAGTATTTCAGCATAAAGGAAGAAGGACAAAATGTGTTTTTTGTATCACTAAAATTGTTTTTTATGAAGTTTGGTGATAAATCTGCCTTTATTTTCATCAGTCACAAACATGTAAAAGAACTGTAATATTGCACTACCTTAGAGTAAATTGCTATAGATTAAAAAAAAAAATAAAGTGTGCATTGAAAAAATGCATGAAAAGCAGATCTCTTACTTTCTAGCATCCTCCAGGTATAATGTTACTGAATTGAGATTACTACAACACAAAGAAATAACCTCTGTTAATCTCATGTTGTACATTAAAAAAAAAAGTAATCAGTTAAAACACACAAGCCACAGTCCTCAAAATAATACATTCTTTATGAAAAAAGGTTGCATTTATGTTTGACAGTAATTTATTAGTTACATTAAAAGTTCCTGAATTTAAGTCATCTGTAGATCTATAAGAAATTAATATAAGAAAAAATAGCTGGTGTTAATTCAGGTGTTACTTTATGTTATTTTGAGATTTTTTTCAAGTTATTTGACAAACAGGCCAGAAAAACTTCCTGTCTAAGATGAAGCAGGAAGAGAGAATGCTAAAACATAACTGCTCACACAATATCAAAATGTAGACAACATTGAAAGGTGAATCTTACGAAAATGTAGACCAATCTTATTTTAGAACTTAAAAAGAGTGCCAGGCATGCATAAACATGATTCTTCTGAAGTATTAAATATTAAAACATCAAAATCCTTCATTTGACAGTGTCTGACTTTAAGCTTATCTGCTTTTAAAATACATCTTACCTATCAACCAAAACTTTAATCACTTTCCCATTTCAGATATTGAAAGAATGATTCCATTTAAATCAAGAAAAGGTCATCTTCTTTGAAATATAGATTACTCACCTGTAGTTTTTAAACAAGTGAAGACTGCAGAATAAACTCAGGAGAAGCAGCTCTCTCTCCACACTGAGAAAGCACTGAGTCAGCAATGGAAAGGATAAAACATAATAACAACTCCTGGAGATTGTAAGGTCCAGCCAAGAAACAGAATGTAATTCAGTTTCAAAATATATGAAATTCATATAGTAACAAAATAAAGAAATGAAATGTTAGCTTCTTCAGTCTTTTTGAACTACTTCTTAAACCTCAATTAGATGAAAATATCATCAGAAGCATCAAGAGATAAGAGCAAATGGATAATGTGTCAGAGACCACTGAGATTAAGATGAAGTTTTCCAACTAATTACTTACATACTAAGTAAATGATCAGTTTCTGTTAACTCTTATATATGCTTCTCTTTTACTAAAATATTCCATTAGATTTTAATACTTGACCTCAAGTATCAGCAAAATTGAACATTTAAGATATATTCACCATGTGATTTCTAAGTCTCTGAATGACTGAACATTTCATAAAGAAAAACATCATATGTTATCTAGTCTTCTAAAATAAAATATAGCAGAAAAGCTATCTCTAGGATTTACTCATATGTGGGAATCTGAATTTGTAGTTTATCTGATCTCATATATGTGAACATGAAATTGTTTTAAGTGACACACAAAACTCTAACATTAAACTATTTAGAATCAGAATATATTTGAAATTATAATTTGTTTTTATTTGATTTTGCATTGTAAAATCTATGGAACACAGTATGAGAGGATACCATAGAAGTAACTGACTTCTCCACTGTAAAATAAGGTTTTCCACTCTTCCCATTTTTCCTATAATAAATATTCTACAATGATGGCTAACAGAGAGTCATTCCCTGCATGTGCTTGATCAATGCAATATGTTTGGAACACCAATTTTGAGAGTTTTTAAAGTTGGATATTGATGCACAAGATAGTTGTTAGTCCAAAATTAGGAACACTAAATGAAATTGTTTTATGTAACTCTTACAGAAGTGTCTTTTTTTTGTTGTTTTTCCTACTGTACTGAACTATTACTATCACCTCTTTTTACTTGATTCTTTTTTATCATTTTTCCCAGCTCCCTAGACTGCAAAATATGGTGTCACAGAAGCCTTTACTTCTAACAATACAAGAAAATTAAAAGATATAGCAATGAAAAATCTGAGAAGTTTTTAAAATTTACTGCTTAACTCAGTTTGGAAATAACTATATCATCTTATTCCAATGTTTGGAAAAATATCCCTAACTATGAGTTAATAACTTCAAACATTGCAAATCACTGTCTCAATGAGAACAAACATGTATTAAACAGGATTTTTTAATGAGGTTTTGTCTGTAGATCAAATTTCAGTTTCCAGTATTTTTCTTAAGTACTCACTGCTGCAAAGTGTTTGTGGAAGTACCTCTAAGACATAGCATTTTGTAGTTTTAGAATATAACCATTTTTCTTAGAAAATAACTTCTTTTCACAGAATCACAGAATCAATTAGGCTGGAAAAAACCTCTGAGATCATCAAGTCTAACCCATGACTGAACATCACCACGTCCACCAACCAGACCATGGCACTGAGTGCCACATCCAGTCTTTGCTTAAACACCTTCAGGAGCAGTGGCTCCAACCCCTCCTTGGGAAGCCCATTCCAATATCTAATCACTCCTTATGTGAGAAATTCCTCCTGATGTCCAAACTAACCACCACTGACACAGCTGAAGACTATGTCCTCTCATCCTATCCTTAATTGCCTGGGAGAAGGTGTTGACCACCACCTAGCTACAACCTCATTTCAGGTAGTTACAGAGAGTAACAAGGTCACCCTGAGACTCCTCCACGATAAACAACTCAAGGTCCTCAGCTGCTTGTCACAGGACATACGCTCCATACCCTTCACCAGTTTTGTTGCCCTTTTCTGGACACACTCCAGCAATTCAATGTCCTTTCTGAATTGTGGTGCCCAGAACTGGACACAGCACTTGAGGTGCAGCCTTGCCAGTGCTGAGTATAGGGGAAGGATCACTTTCCTCATCCTGGTAGCCTCACTGCTCCTGATAAAGGCAAGTATGCTGTTTGCCTTCTTGGCCACAGGGGCACACTGCTCGCTCATGTTCAGCTTCCTGTCAACCGTCACTCTTAGGTCCTTTCCCTGTAGTTGGCTTTCCAGCCACTCTGATCCCAGCCTGTAGCACTGCATGGAGTTATTTTGGCCAAAGTGTGGGACCCAGCACGTGGTCTTTTTGAACCTCGTGGTCTTTTTGAACCTCATGGTCTTGTCCCATCTATCTAACCATCCATATTCATCTTATTTTCTGATAGAGTTTACAAATCTGATAAGTCCATTATTTTTTTCAGATAGAATAGATTAGATTCTTGTAGTGCTGGGGCACATAAACATGCACATTATATCTTCTTACATTTAGGTTTTGGTATTTTGAGTAGATTATATCTCTCCTGAATTCCAGAAGACATGTATGGTGCTTTTTTGCATGTTGAATGAAGAGTTCTAACTTTAGACTGCTGGTGGTAGCATGCTTACAATCTCTATACAAGATAATATACAAAGTAGAAATCAAAATTAAAGATATAAACAAAAAAGTTTCTGTGTTAGTTAGCACTGAGCAGTGCTTGCACAGAACCAAGGCCTTTTCAGCCTCTTACCCCACCCCACCAGCAAGGAGACTGGCGGTGCACAAGATGTTGTGAGGGGGCACAGATGGGACAGCTGATCCCAGATGACTCAAGGGTTATTCCAGATTATATGGTGTCATGATCAGTTTTTAAGAATGGAGGAAAAAAAAGGAAGAGAAGGACGTTCAGAGTAATGGTGTTCATCTTCCTAAATCACCCTTACATGTGATGAAGCCCTGCTTTCCTGGGGATGGCCAATCACTTGCCGGTCCATGGGAAGTGGTGAATGAATTATTTGTTTTGCTTTGCTTGTGTGTGTGGCTTTTGCTTTCCCTCTTAAACTGTCTTTATCTCAATCCATGAGTTTTCCCACTTTTCCCTTCCAGTTCTCTCCCCTATCCCACTGGCATGGAGTGAGCAAATGTGTATGTGCTACTTGGTTGCTGACTGGAATTAAACCATGACAGGATGAAAACTAGAAATCTTAAATGCATTTCTGATATTTCTTGAGATATTTTCCTTTTCAGGGTAGTAAACCCTCTGATCAGTTGTTCTCAACTCTCTCATTGGTACAGAAAGTGCTAATTACATTTTAGGTTTTAAGCCATCATAGGTAATTATTAAAATTCATGATATAAGATATGTTTGTGTACAATTAAACTCTCCAAATATCTCAGGTCAAGAAAAAATCAGTGCAGAAATCACTGTAAAATGAATAAAGTCATCAGTAATAGACTAGTATTAGACATTTTTAGACAAGAATAGACAGGTGTTTTTGCACTGGTATTAGAGTTCCACAAATCATGAGGAATATAAAGCAATATTTCTTTGATCTAGCTTTCATAGACTAAATCAGTACCCATAAAAACCTTCTGATTTTTCAAAGGAAAGTTTAAATGAAAAAAAGTCTGTATTTTTAGAGAAAAGTTTATCTTCTCTGCTGTGATTAATAGTTCACTCTCATTGACCTATGGTAAGGATGACTTAAAATATATACTCCATATAGTTAGAGTTAAGCTGTTTCTATGTAACTATATTGGCATTATTTTTTACTGTTATCCAATGTTTATCAGATCAAAAATCAGTTAAGACTCATGACCAGAAACTAATCTCATTACAATTCAGTGTTAGGGAAGATTTAAGCACTGAATATGTATATATTCCAAGCAAATCTGAATATTCTAAAGTTTCCCAGACTCAGAAAAAAAATATTTTATCAACATGGCAATACTGCAACTTGATCTAGTACTGCTCTGCTCTTAAAGATTAGACACTGTGCATATGGACACAAAATTTTGGCAATACAGTCTGAATATATATCCTATTATGTGAGTACCAATACCTTGTCATTTAATTATCACTAGTCATGAAGACAATGACTTGTATATGTAACCTTAATTTTTCCATTTTATATGTTGTGAGCGTCCAGCTATACAAGCTTATTGCTTTCTTTTTTGCATATTGTTTTAATAACATATGTAAATAAGAAAAATATAAATATTTGATGCATGCGTGATTTTCAGCTTGCAAATTGTCCAATTTTTCATAATCCAAAATGCATAGGAAATATGCAAATATTTAGTAAAGAGCCATTAACTTAACAGAAAACAAGTCTTTATCACACCATGGAGCTCATGAAGTTTGTAGTATGCATAATTGCTCTGCTAATACTGATACATTTTAGTCTACTAATACATGTGGTAAAGGGGGATTAGTCAATCACAGCAGGTGAATCACAAAGTATTTTGCAATTACACAGGTTAAGTTTATTTCTTATGCTTTCACCAGTATATTTTGCTTTACCTTCATTGAATAGAATTATTTAAAAACAAGATATGTTTTTGTCTTTCTCAGCAAAACATGGAATTTTCCATTCTTCTGAAGAGCTTCCTGTAGCTATAGCTCATAACATATTCTGATTTTTTAAAATATATGAGCTATGAGCTACTCTAAGAATTGTAATTTTAAAATTATCCAGATCCATATATACCCTGGTGTAGATGTATATGCCTCTCATATAAAATGCCTAAGTAAAAACACAGCTAATAAATATGAAAGTAGAACATACAGAGAAAATATAAATCGTGTTGCTGATGCAATTTAAAGTGTGACACATCCTCTTCTGCCATAGCTACATAGATTTTATGGTTCGATGAAGGGTTTGAAATAATCAGTATGTATACACTGGCTGTGCTGGGTTGATCCTAACCAACAGCCAAACACTCCCTCCCAGCCTCCCTCTATCTCTACTCTGTCCTGCAGATTGAGAAAAGAAAGTATAAGGAAGGCAAGAAGACTCCTGGATTGGGATAAAAATGGTTTAATAGTAAAAGCTGTGTGCACAAGCAAAGCAAAACAAGGAAATCCTTCACCACTTCCTATTAGCACAGAGATGTGCTACTTCCTGGAAGGCAGGGCCAGAGCATGCATAACAATTCCTTGGGAGCACAAACACCATAACCATGAATGTCTTCTGCTCCGCCTTCTTTCTCTGGGCTTTTATTGCTAAACATGATGTCATGTAGTATGGAATATCTTTTTGGTCAATTTGAGTCCATTATCCTGGTTACATTTCCACCCAACCTGTAGCCTGACCCCAGCCTATTTACTGAAAAGAGTGGTGGTGGTGGTGAAGAGCCAGTGCTGTGCAAGAACTCTTCGGCAATGGTCAAAACTTTGGGGTATTATCAATACTATTTCAGACACATATCCAAAGAACAGCATCACAAAAGCTGCTATGAAGGAATCCAAATTTATTCCAGATAGACCCACTGAGTGAGGTGGGAAAGGGGAAGAACATTTTTCCCTATATAATTCAAGTCAGCATTCTATATCAAGTTTCAAGCAAGTTTGACTAAGAAGGATGGATCTTCAGAACTATCTTTGTCTATTTAGTCTCAGTCTAAACTTCAGCTAATAAACAAATCACTTACACAGGGCTCTAGATACTTCAATCTGTCAGTCAACACTGGCTATCAAGTGCGTATTGCTGAGTACACCATGTTCCAGTCATGATCTAACACCCCAAATGTAAAGAATGATAAAGTAGCTGGCTTCATAAGCTCTTTACTAGGCAAACCATGAATCTGTCAGTAAAATATTTTATATATTGGCATTTCAAATAGCCTGATGAAAAGTAAACAATGTATCTCTATGATAAACAAGAAACTGTTAGTAATATGCTTAAGAGTCAGGAAATCTAATTTCTGATTATACTGATGCTAACTTTCTAATACTGATTTCCTATCACTGTCCAAAGCATTAAATTATGTCAGAATTTAAATTCATGGAATACCTCATGAGCTGGCTAACCTCATAGTAAGAAAATTATTACTTATGGAAGTCAAAATTATAATTATCCAAGGTAAACATATTTTATTTTATACCAATATTTTAGTCATAATATTAAAATTTGGCTACCCTGGTTAAATACTTTATGTATACATTGTGCATTAGATATATAATATACACTATACATATCTTACCATATATAGTAAGATATAAGTTACTTATTACTACATGAATAGAATACAATTAAATTGACTATAATGAATTATACATCTATAAAATAAATATGTATATATGTTTTGTGCATGATAAGATTATCAGTGAATTTACTTAGTCTTACTTTCTAAGGACTTTCTACCTCTGAGGGTATCCTGCAAAGAATATAAATAAGCATCCTTGAATAGCTCTGAAATACACAGCTCTATTTCTCTTTTTCTATTCTCACATATTAATATTTAAGTTCTATTACAGTTTTATATTTGTAATTCTTTTTATGTTTGATTTGGTTATATTTTGGTTTTTCTTTCATGTTTTTATACTTGCATTTAAATGTAAAATGAAAATGTTAATGTAGTAAAAAAATGACAAAAATATTTCAAAGAAACTATTTCTTTCCATATATTTATATTAGACCATATAAATAAGGTTGTGTCATTTTAGATGTAAATAGGAACATCTTTAAAAGACATTAGAAACCAGTTAGACTATATGTTTTTATGATGGGAAAATAATAAAGAAAAGCTCTAAAAAACAAAAAATGCATTTTATTATTTACAAAAATGTTATGAATTCTATAATTTTTTCCCTCCTCTGAAATCTAGTGTGAAACCAGACTCAATTCAGTTAAATCAATGTATTGCCAATTAGCAAAATTTTAATATAACATTTGTGTATTGAAGGGAAAGATAAGTCATTTAAATAAACACTTTAGGAGATGCCTTTCCTCCCCTTCTCTAGGTTCAGCTAAGTGCAACACATCTCCTCTGTTCCTAGCATGAATTCCGCTTTCTTTCATTACGTTTCCTGCTCAGTCCCTCCAAGATACTTTGGTGAACAATGGAAGACTCAGAAGGTTGATATTAGACTCTAGTGGATTCTTTTTGCTGCTTCCCACTTCTCACTTGTTTCCCTCAACAGTTACTTGCTTCTTACTGCTCCTCTGCTCCCACATGGGCTGCCCATGGCTGTAGTCCTTCAGACAAA
>VYXB01002869.1:179990-206862 GCA_013397135.1 Pachyramphus minor | reverse complement strand
AAAAAAATCAAGCCCAAAACATTAGATAAAGTCTTCTTGAAAGAACAGGAAAAATTCTCATGGTGACATGAGAATGTGGGGGGATGTCTGGTGGGGGGATATCTACTGAAAGGACAACATAGCAGTGTACAAACAATCTGGGAAATTTATGGACTACTTTGACAACAACTTCCTGGCAGAGGTGATTGAGGAAGAACTATACATTGTTATGAATAGTGGGCAGCATTGGGTGCCGTGACAATGGAATTCAAGATTTTGAAAGAAGAGAGACGGACAAAATGCAGGATTTCAGGACTTTCAACAGGCTTTAATCAATTCTGAGATGTATTTAAAAAATTCCATGGGGAATCTTCTCAGAACTTCAAGAAAGGGTAATGAGAAGTTCTGGACCTGGGGAGGAATAAACCCAGGGAGCAAACTGGCTGGAAAGCAACTTTGCTCAGAAGAACCTGTGAGTGCTGGTGGACACCAAAATTAACATGACTCAGCAATATATCCTTGAAGGAAAGGGTTACCATGAAAAGCAGTGCCAACACCTCAGGAAGGTGATACTTTCCCTTTATTCATCACTGGTGAGGCCATATATAGGGTATTGTGTCCAGTTCTAGACTCCATAGTACAGGAAAAAATATAGACTTCCTGGAACAACACAAGGCCAGAAAGATGATGATGGAACAAGTATCTTGCATATAAGGAAAGGCTGCGAGAACTGGAATTGTTTAGCCTGGAGAAGGCTCAGGGGGAATCATCAATGCGTGCAAATATCTTAAGGAGGATGTAAAACACATGGAACCAGACTAGTTTCAGTATCACAGTAAAAGGACAAGAAGCAATAGAAACTAACTGAAATAAAGGATGCTCTGTCTGACCATTGGGGAACGTTTTTTTACCATGAGAGTAAGTAAATGCTGGCAGAGATTTCTAAGGGAATTTGTAGAGTCTGAATCCTTGGAGTTGTTTGAGCCTTCTGGACATGGTCCTGGGCTAACAGCTATAGCTGACCTTGCTTGAGCTGGAACATTAGACCAGATGACACCCAAAGGTCCCTTCTGGTGTAAACCATTTTGTAATTCTGTGAAATAGTTCTGTCTGACATTGTGAGGTTACATGAATAATTTCAATAAAATTAAATGAGTACACTATTTTCGATACACAAAATGTTCCTGTTCTCTTTATTTCTTATTGAAATTATTATGCCAATAAAATTTGTTAATGTTCAGTACTTTAAAATGCAGTTTCAGTTAAGAGAAAAGGTAAAATTATCTTGTTCTTTGGTCATTTAAAGTCTGAGTCATTAAGAATATCAGTTTAAATATACATTAAATCAGTTTAGAAAAACGGTATTTGCAACTGTGTAGTAAAGTAATATTTTCAAAGCTACAATTTATAAATAAGACTATTTTCTTCAGAAATTATGTCTCATTCTGAAGGAATGGTTGTATATTCTTATTGTCTTGCTTTTCTTTGGTTGTTTTTTTTTCTGGTACAGAGCTTCTGAACATGTAATGTATTTTTACAGCAGGTGGCCTTGAGACATGAGAAAAATGGGATACACTAAGCGACAGCTCATTACATTACCTTTACAAGAAGCTTGTTAACAGAGCTTTTGAAGGAAAGAATGACACTAATCGTAATCAAAAGAACAGGAGAAAAAGACTAACAGTACTACATACCAGTAGGCTAGCATAATTTCCAAAATGATACAATACATGAAGAATGCAAATAGTGATAAAAAATATTTTCTTTAGGCAGCAAGTATCCTACTTGTATTCTTCCTTCTTGTTTTTATAAAATCATCTTTATTTTGTTGTAATAGTTGCAATTAAAATGTAATTTCATAGCGGTTGGTTGGGAAACACGTAATTTTCTATATTATCAAGCAATAATGTGAAACTCACCTGGTAAGGATGCAAGAATATAAATGGGCATCAGTGTCAGAACTGCATTGAATTGAATGTGGAACACAAAGTAAAGAACTCTCTTGCGAAGCGAAGGGCTCCAATTCAGAAAAATCATTGAAAACAGCCAGATGTGAAGTGAATGAAGAGTTACATTACATTTTTAAGAATTTACAATCCATTACTGATTATGTGTCTGAGAAATGTACAAGCATTTACAAAATACTGTAAGAAAAACCAGAGAATTGTGACAGAACTATTACTGAATAAGATGGAAATCCTAACAAAAGAGATATATTCTCCAACAGATATATCCTATCCATCAGAGTTGCTTATTTTTCTCCACAGATAATAGAAAAATTAAATATTAATAAATGTATCTTGAAAGATATTTCAAGATATAGAAAAATGTACAGATAATGACAAATAGAAGAAATGGTATCACAACTAGGATAAGTAGTATATACTGGACTTATACTGATTATATAAGATAATATTTTATAGTTTAAGTCATCTGTCTCTATTAAGCACATACATCAACTGATTGTCCCTCCTGTTTTCCACCCTGAGAAATACCATATACAGCATAGTATATGGTATGTAGTGTATATGGCATATATAGCGTATAGGATGTAATAAAGTGTATATAGTAGTACATATTCCTTCTTGAGAGTAATGTGCTGACTGGTTGTTTCCCATATGCAATATGAAGTGAATTGCTTTCCTTAGATGTTCTGAAGAGGGCACTGTGGATCCCACATTGAGATTTAACATACACAAAGGAGATATATGGTGTGTCAGCATGAGAAAGAACCACCTTGAAGCCAAACAGAGACTTTAGTACTGAGATTAAAATGTGCTGAAATCTTCAGCTATGAATTGAAAGGATTCCCAAGAGTGTGTCATAACGGTGAACTGTCTTGATTTTTTGTTATTAGTTTCAACTTGTAAGTGAGAAAATTTAGTCAATATATGCTATTCTAAACCTAAAATCTACAATATTTATTATTTGTTCTGAGTTTCAGGGACAATATATAAATATGACTGTATATGTACTTTGTCTAGCTTTGCAAATTAATATTGCTCTCTAGTCTTAAAATGACATGAGGTGTGAACTGTTTGGAATTCAGTTTCTTTATCTCCCATTTCCATCTGGGGGTATATATCTTTTTTTTTTTTAATTACTTTACATTCTCGAGTTTTAAAGTTTAACAGAAACTTTAAAATAATAATAGCAGTGCACATAAAATGAACACAAAAAGGAATCATCCCTTGCTTCTTGATCCATTATTTCAAAAAGCAGTCAATCCAATAGTACATTTGCAGCTGCCATTACAGAAGTCTGCATTTTCCCTGTCTTAGCAAAAGATGAGTGCATAGCTAGTTAATAAGAGTTTCAGAATATATACTGAAGAATAGTTCTGCTACAAGCGAAATAAATTTACTCTGCTAGCAAATACAGAAGTCTTTATCAATGAGCATGTGCACATTGAAAGAAGTTTAACCTATCAAACCAAATTTGTCATCTGACAACCAAAAAAATTCCCAAATTAATTATAAGCTGAGCTACATAACCTTAGTTTTCTAAGTCTAGAATCAAGATATATATAATAAAATAACTTATTTGGTACCACTGAGGGAAGGTGGGAGTGTTGTTTTCTTCTATATTTTTAAATAATCCATCTAAGATCTTTTTGCTTTGAGTAACACATGAGCTTGTTGCTGGACCTCTTCTGTTGCCTGTATCTTTTTTCACCCTGTTTCCAAAATAGAAAGTTTCTCAGTTTATTTATTTAAATTACTGGGAATGCAAATATCTATTTCACAAATAATGTACTTTACTATTTATTACAAAACCAGCTAAGGGACTCAGAAAAACATAATTGGAAGAAAACCAACTTCTGTAGCCAAGTTTTTAAAGGACTACAAATTGAAGGGCAGACCAGTCAAAATATTCAAGGGCAAGTCTTTCATCTAGAGGGACCTAAGCAGGCCAAAGGAATGAGCTCAAGGATTGCAAATGGATTGCAAGCTGGGCATGAGCCAACAGTGTACCCTGGCAGTAAGGAAGGTCAAGAACAACCTGGGCTGCAGTAATAGAAACATGGGCAGTAGATCAATGTGAGACCACATTTAGATTCCTGTGTCCACTTTTGAGGCCCCCCTAATACAGAAAATATGTTGATAAACACGTGTTAATTTGGTGGAAGGCCACCAACCTGGTCAGGGACTGAAGAACTTCTCAGTAAGGGAAGACTGCAGCCTGGAGAAAAGATAACAGCAGGATATAATAGCAACCCTCCAGCTAGAGAAGGTGTTTTTGAGAAGACCTTATTAAGAAGACAGAGAGAGGCTCAACATTGGTGCATGTTCAGAAGATGATAAATAACAGTCACACATTGAAACAAGAGAAACTGAGCCTGAGTATAAAGAGAAACTTTTCTCTACGAGAACCGTCAGGCACTAGAAGAAGCTTCCAGAACATGTGTGCAGTCTCCATCCTTGAAGGTTTTTGAGACCTAGACAGATCAAACCTTAAACAGCCTAATCTGATCTCACAGATGACTGCGTTTTCCCACGAGCCTATGTTATTTCCAGCATTTTGCCTCAGAATTCATTGATAGACCCTCCTAGTACTATTTTGTGAGGAAAAGGAAGTAGCCTTTAGAATGATTGTTTGCATACTCTCAAAGAAATTAATTGCAACACCATTGTAGAATACAATGCAGCAGTTCATCATGTTTCTGAGGTCCTAGATTGTATGAGACCTTTCTTCTTTCTGATTGGTGGAATTAAATTAGGTATTAATCTAACACCACAGAGTCCGGATAAAATTCTAGCACCCAGTAATGCAATTTCAAATTCCCCATTGACTTCAAGGGAATATTCTTTTATTTTCCACATCTAAATTAATTCAGTTAGAGCACAACTGAGAAACCTAAATATGAGAAAAATTCTAGCCTGTATTTCTCCATGGTTTATGTATGTATTATAAATTACCTTATAAAATATTGAGAACATTTTATTCTAAATGGAAGAAGTTTGGAAAAACAATTATTTAAATATTGGGTTTTTTTCTGTTGTGCAAACAGAAAACAGTGTTCTTCGTTCCTATATTTCTGTAAAATTACAGAACTGTTCTCTCTTCTAATTTTGTAAAAATACCATAATAAATACACGCAGAACATCTTCTACTTTAGGTCTTATTCTTGAGACCTAAAAGTGATTTCAGAAAAATCACTGTGATTTCAAAAGTGATTTCAGAAAGTCTGTGTAAAATTTTATGAACTATTTATAAATCCCCAAATTTCCCAAAAAATATTTAAGTACTTTCATGACTTTGAAGCTCCTGCAATAATTTTATGATATAAAACATATTTTAGATGCTTGTTATGGCAAAGCTATTTATGTCAGAGTCAATATTTATTTTCACCTTCTAAATATAGTTTGTAACACAATCACAACAAACTAATCACAATGGTCACAGAAAAAACAGCAAGCACAATTTACTTTCTTCTCAAAACTTTACTGTGATTATTCAATCATTGCAAAAATATGTGATGTCTCTGTTTACTTTACAAATATATCAGTATGCAAATAGNTCAATCATTGCAAAAATATGTGATGTCTCTACTTTACGAATACATCAGTATGCAAATAAGAAAGTTTCCGTATTAACATTCTTTTCTTATTAGTGGTTCTATTACTCAGTCCATTCATAATAGATGTAACATTAAGTAAAATAGGTTTTGAAAAAATTTTTATTTTCAGAAATTTTCTTTGAGAGCATGGATTAACTGAACTGTTCAGCAAAAATTGCAGATTTCCATTCATACCTTCAAGCTCTGACCTGTCTTTAAAAGAGATAGGATGATTTAAATTCCGGTAGCGTTTTTGACAAGTATAGTATTGAATATCTAATACAATATTTAGTAGCCTATGCTTCTGAATAAATCTAAATGCTGAAAATATTATTTTTCTCTTATTTCTGTTATGATTGATTAAGAAATATGATAGCAAATACTTTCTAAAAATATTTAAATGTTATTAAAAAATAAACAGAGAACTAAACACCAGGTAACCAATATCTCAAAAGCTGAAGCCAGTTAAGAAGAATAAAAGGTGTTAGATTGCCAAGACCGTTGTCATCACTGCTATTTAAAGGTAAGAGTATGGTGCTATGGGATAGGGCAAATATTTCAGATGATTCTGGACACCAAGAACAGTTCTTCCTCAAAGCTAAAAGGACATATTTTACCAAATGTATATGAATATACAAATACTGTTCTCATAAGAATAATTCTGTGAGTTAAAACATGTAATAAATAATTTCAGAGAATATGCTCCAATACTGTTCAAGACAAAAACACTGAGGGTTTCTCTGGTTTTTTTCACCCCTCTTCAGTTCACCCAACTGTCTCCATTATCATGCTGTCCTTACTCATTCACAGGATAATCAAGGAGGGTTTTACAAGACAGGTAGGAACAAGAGTGGGAATGAGCAAGATTATGTAACAATTAACTTACATGCTAAAAGTTAACTTACATTAACTTACAAGACCTCCAAATCAGTAGAGGATGATGGAGGAGAGAGACTGAAAGAGTTGGGGTTGTTCAGCCTGGAGAAGAGAATGCTTTGAGAAGACCCTGTTGTGGCCTTTGATTAATTAAAGGGGTTTTATAAGAAAGATGGAGACTTTATAGTAGGACCTGTAGTGATGCAGTAATGGTTTTAAAGTGAAAGAGTGTAGGTTTAGACTAGATATAAGGGGGGAAAAACACAAAAATGAGGGTGGTGAAACATTGAAACAGTTATATTTCCTCAACTTATATACAACACAACTGGAAAATTCTGAATTAAGTAAGATAAGGTACTGATTCTTTTTGAAATGGTTTTTGCAAAAAAAACCCTCATCAAACAACAAAGAGACAAAAATTATGTATTATCTCTCTCCTTATCCCGTCCTTGCAAATATTTACATTTTTATTTGCTGTTTGATATTGTCATCAAGACCCAATGATCTGATTCTAGATATCAGAAAAAATGATAAAAAAATGTAATCTCCTTTTTTGTTTGTCAGTGCAGTGAATGTTCTTATATTAAATGATGCTCTTGCTAGCTGTGCAGCATCTTCATTTAGAGAAATGTTATATTGTCTGTAGATGTAGCAGAGTGAATTATTTTTGCTTTACATCATTTTGTGAAATATATCTAATAAAAATCTTTATTTTTTATAACATTTCTTCCAATTATTGATACCATAAATATCATGTAATACATATACCCATCATCACAGTTCACTAAAATCACATTAAAGCTTTCTGTGAATTTACAGTAATAAAATACCATAAAACAAAACAAAAAAATACATCTCCCTCCATGTCCACTCCTTCTTGGAAACAGAAAGAAAAAAAAGCTCTTTGACTTTAGTAGTTCTTACCTTGACAATTTGCAAGATATGTTTCAACTCTTTACTTTTTATGATTCTTTTGCCCAGCACTCCACCAGGTAATTATGACTCCAGCAGACTGATGTTATTTTAGTACTCAGCTCCTAAGAAAGTATTCTAAGGATTTATGGATCTTTAAACAGCAGTAGGCTGCAGAAAAGATACCTGATTCGCAAAGAAGTAAAGCATAAACTTAACCACATGCATTTGATCTCCTGTAAAGATCTTCAGAAATTAAATCTGAGAATAAGAAAAAAAAGCCATACAAAGAACATAAAAAACCCATTCTTTTTTAGTACAACAGATTTAGACCATCACTATTAACTATTACATATATTTATGTTCATGTGGACAATGAATTGTAGAAAACATGCACAAATTTTCTGGATTTTAAAAACTTCTGTATTCTATACTAGTCCATTGATAATAAAATATGTGGGGGCAGAAAAACATACAAAAGGGTGTAATTTCCCTTACACCAAGGTATTTTTGATAGTGAATACACTCTAATATCTGCCTATACAGTATGTGTGTACTCTGATCTCTGGCACCACAGACACTCAGGTCCTCTTACCTATGGTCTGATTCCTGTCACTAATTCTCAGACTTCCATACATGTATGTGAATATGCAAAAGAGATCCTCTCATCCAGGAAAATAGTTAATAATGGAGGACAGATTGTGATGAAAGGTGCAACCATGGCCAGACAAGCATTCTGATCAACAACATTTACATGCAACCAGGTACCTTTTATCTCTTTATCCATCTGTTTCACCATGTGTATTCCTACTCCAACCACTTTGATCCCTCCTTTCCCCTACCTTTGGTTCATCTTCTAAACATCCCATAAGTTATATGCAATCTCAAGATGCCTTTCCCTTGCATCTCATAAAATGTCCCACACTGCCGGGCAACGACCACCCTCAGTTTGAAAGGAAACCCTGAGAGCTGCTCCCTTAGAGTTTCTTTGTGGGTCTCACTTTCAGCTCATGGGGATCTGAGCTCCAATGTGACTGACTCCCCAGTTTCTCTGATTAGGTTTTAGGGCTTTTCCAAACTAATATTGTTCTTTTGCATATTTTTGGGATTTGGGGCTTTTGTTTGGGTTTTTGTTATTGTTTTTTAGGTGTACAAGTCTTTTATCACATAACCAAACAAAAACATTTTATTTCATAAACATTATTTTGAATGAGCATATTGAGATAGTTTCCTGTGTAAAGTATGAAGTGTTGATCACAACAATCATATATTGAAAAGATTATAAGTAGACGTTTCAACATAAATAAACAAATATGAGTTAATGACAAAAACCTCTTTGGAGATGTATTATGGTTTCTTTGTTCTTAGTTTTTGTTGTTAAAAGAAGAATCCCAAACAACTAGACCTTTTACATATTGAGCCACAGAATAATAGTGTTGCACAAATGACAACATAAAAATACTGACAGTATACAATGGATTTCGATTTGCAAATAGTCACACAGATTTAAGTAGTACTTACAAATACATTAAAATTAGGTGGACGTATCTTCTAGTGCATTTTTGTAGTGTATTATCTAACATTTTTCCATCGTGTCACATGACATAATAATCACCAGCTACTGGTGATCTAGATTCATAAAACTCTGAAAGGCTGAACACCAAGATTTATTGTCATATATTTTGGGTCATTAATGCACAAAAAGGTAATCTATAGAAGATACTGTTCTTTAAAATAACCTCTATTGACCACATAACATCTGCAACAAACCTTAATTATTAACAAAGAAGGGGACTGATGTCAAAGACCATTCCAGTGATAGTTCATTTTCTTCTTTTTTTTTTTTTTAAAGGCATTATCTGAGTTGTTCTTTCATAAATGCAAGACTTAATAATTAAAGGTTTTAAAATAGGTTTTTCATCTTTTTTTTCTTAGTCATCTTCAAGGAAACTAACAACTCTAATAATGCAGAAAACAGAAAAATATTGAGACCACACAGAGACAACCAAGGTCACAGTACTGAATACAATATTAGCTAAATTAAATGGAAACTGGCAAGTTCATTTTAAACGAGTAAGGAACAAACTGGTACATTTCATATTGATGATTCACACTTCTTTAGTCCATATTGAGTCATACTTATTTGAAACCTCCCTTTTCACTTGCACACTTTGGATAATGACCTGTTTTTTGATTCCTATCTGATTTTAACCCTGGAGTTAACATGAAGGTAGTGTTCTTCAGGGTGTGTGGTTGATTCTGGTGTACCCCAGGGAATGTGATTTTCATGCTTCTCATGAAAAAGAGAGGCTTTGCAGTGACCTAACAGTACCTGCAGAAAGACTGGAGCACTCACAGAGACATTTGCAAGGACGATTTAAAAAAAAAATAGTAAGAAGATTTAGTATAACCATTTTGATGGCAGTGTTAATGGTAGTTTTCTCTATCAATGAGATAATGTACAACAACATTAGAGCATTGTTTAGACTATGAGTCTAAACAGTCTTTGCTCTGTGTGTATGGTGTGTCCTCTTTTCCTGTAGAATGGTTTCAAATGAAATATCAGTTACAATATAGGGATCCTCAACAATGTGAGAATTCTCAAGCCTAGGAGAAAGAAAGGACTGATTAAAGAAAGATGCTGTAAAAAAGAATCCCAATAATTTTTATGTGTGGGGCAAGAAATTGCAGGACAGTAAGCTGTAGGTAAAGCTGTGTGACTTCTGACAGTAATCATAAGAACTTTTAACCTATGTAGTCACCTTTAAACAAATTTTACTCTCTTGTTTATACTTTCTTTAATTCTCATGTATGACAACACCAGATAATGGTACTCTCTATTTATTTAAGTAAATTTAAATTAGGTAAATATCATGGCATCTATGTCTTTCAACAGCATGTCTGGAATAATGGCATAATTCAGGAGAAACTTCCATGAATGCACTGTTATAAAATACAGAGATGCTTCCATGGATATGGTCCATTGTAGACTGTAAATACAAAATAAGTAACACTGAGCCAACAGCAAAGTAGAAAGCAGTTCAGTATCAATATCTTCTGTTCATTTGTTTTATGTTAGGAGCTAGTGAATAAGTTTTGATGTGTTCTATAAAACACAAAGAAAATAAGGCAAGCACAAGAACATTTTATGAATTTGAACTCAATCTAAAAGACTGTCAACTGCAAGAGAAAGTACAATGAATCCTTGGAACACAGGTCCATCTGTCTAAGTCTTCGAGTGTAAAGCCACGCAGTCTAAGAAATGTGTCGTTGTATACGAGGACGACCAAGAAAATAAAACTGGGCACCTTATGATGATGATTCCATATACAGCCTTTATTGCTCTTCTCTCCAGCTCTACAAAACTACTGTGTCTCACCCCCTTGCATATCCACACCTGCTCACACACACACAGCCCAGGACCTTGCATACTTTTCTATATTTAGTTTATTATCTTTGAGTCGTTAGCACTTCTCACATATAATTGGTCGCCTTCCTATTGTTTACATTCCTTTTCTCATGGTCAGGACTGGCACCTCTCTCCAAGATTTCTATGTCCCTTGTTTTCTTCAGGGGAAAGGCCTTAAGGTGTCTAAATCAAAATCCTCCTCTTCTGCATCCCTCAAAAGGGGCACAGCGGACCCGCCGCCTACCCCGACAGAAATGATTCTGTAATTAAAAGTTAGTCAACCAATTTAAAGATCGAAGTGCCCAGGAAAAGAAATAATTTTGAATATTTTTTTCTAATAGAAGTTTTAGTTGTCACATGCAGAAATTCTGAAACTCCAACAGATCTACTGAATGGATGAATAAAAAACAAGTGGCAGAAGAAACTTCCTTTCTTACTGCTCTTAAGTAGCAGCTCACTTTCTTTATGTTTTTTGTGGTCATGACTGAGTATCTTTATCTGTCTCAATCACCCTTTTTTTTACCTCCTTTGGAATTACCACTGCTTCTTTTCCATTCCTTTACTCACACAACTCTAATCAAAGCATTACTTTACATAGCAATTTGTACATTAGGAGAGATTTTGAATTTGAAGTCTCATATGTGAGTTAATATTTAGGCAGTAATTTTCCATTTTATAGATATTTCAACTCATCCCCCCAATAACAACAAAAAAAAACCACCACAAAAAAGCACCTAACAACTACAAAACACTGAAAAATAAGCAAAATCTAAAAAACCCACCTAAAAATAAAACCCAACACCTTTTAAAGAATCAGTTTCACTTAGAGTTCCAACTTTATTGCAAGAGTGTATAAAGACTAACATAGCAAAATAATTTTGAAAGACTGTATACAAAATAAATAAAAAATATATATATGTTTAGCAAAATGTTTTTATTCATTCCCAATCTATCATATTTGTTAGGTATAATACCAAGTAAAACTACTGTTTTTAAGAGGGTGTTCTCTTGTTAGCTAGCTAATAAGTTACAAATTTACTACTAGATTTCAGCATCTTTACAGCTTTTTTGCAGCAAGGTGCTGTGTATTTTTCCTTCAGTAGACTTACCAATGTCTGTGATGGAGAATTGCAAAAATTTACCTATGACCTTACCTTTTAGAAAAAGGCAGTAAGTGATCAAATGGGAGTTATTGAGGAGGGAACAGCTGAAAAGGAACACTGAGACAGAATTTTCCCACAGCAGCATGTACTTCAGAATCTCTTATAGAACACTGGACAAAACAGAAAATTATTTTGGTTTCCCATTGATCAGAATGACACATGCAGCATTTCAAATGCAGTGGGCCCCAATAGTGCAGGAACTTGAAGCCGGTTGAATTCAGTTTAAGACTAGGTCCCTTCACTGTTGACCTCAGTCATTGAACTACGCAAAACTGAAGTATTTCCACTGTCTAGCAGGAACATTTGTGTTGCTTTTCCATCACAAAGGAACAAATGTAAAATTTGTTTTTGTAATAGACTACAAAAGCAAATTACAAAATAACTCAGCAAAGAGTTTCAGAACATAAATGTGATATGTAGTTCAAAGGGTGGTTTTATTATTTTTTCCATGTTGTGGTTTTATTTTGTTGCTAGTAGAAGACATTAAAAATTACAGATTTTCTAGGTTGAAGGTCTGTGATTTCTGTAATACAGAAAATGTAGCACAGCCCTATATGTCTTAAAAACTGAAATGTGAGACAAAATGAATCATTAGCAGATGTTACTCACAGTCTTTATTAAAAAAAACCCAAACAACCAAAAAGAACTGCAAATCCTTCTTTATGCCTTAAAATCTATTTGCTTAGCAAGACTCTCTGCCAATAACTATTATTTTATATTTTGAATGTTTGAGGTCTTTAATGATAAGTGACACAATTTTGTCAATACAGCTGTTACTTTGTTTCCTTCAGTTGTATAACTATTAGGTTTCTAAGGAAAGAAAAAACCAACAGAGAAACAGATAATTGTTTATAACAGAAAGTTACTTGTAGGCATAGATAATTTCAGAAACTGAAGCAGGTTCTTGACCAGCATCATGTAATGCTGTCTTATGAGACCTAAGGTAGACAGTGAAGACAGATGTGTTATGGTGATAAAAACAAAACAAAACAAAAAAAAAGTGAACAAAGGAGCAAATCCCAAACAAATCAACAGAAAAGTAAAGTAAAAACAAAAATCAATATTTGAGTTCTGTTCTGAGATGTCAACTGGCACACTGGGGCCTGGAATAGCAGATCTTACTCTACTATTCTCGAAGCAGTGTTTATCATATGCATATGCTATACTAATAATATAATTACCATTATTCTGTGCCTAGTAGAATAGTAGAATTAATAGTCTACAAAAGTATCAAACAGCATGACTACTGAAAATGCTTAATGACTACTGATCACTTTGATGTTGCTTTTACATATCTCAGAACAGGTGACTTGGAATGACTTCCTTGTTAGAAGAAACTAGGACACTTGTTAATTGATATTAAAATGATTAGTGAAAAATTGAGGCACTTCACAATATTGATCTTATCAGAACTTCATAAGATAAAATATCAGTTAATTTGGGGAACAAAAATACATTTTTAATTTTTTATAATATCCTAAATTTAACATAGACATAATGACATTGTTCTAATCCATAACTGTTTCAAGTATTTTTACACAGTTTGTCTTTAATTCTTGTTTGTGTCATCTCTGTCCTATATTAGAAGTCTTTTTCCCTCTTATCTTTAAGTTGTCTGTTATACCTGCAATTTCTCCACCAGTGTTTCTTTCTTACTTAAAAAAAAAGAATCTACACTTTAATTTTTTTTCATTTGTATTTATTTTTATTTGTGTTTTAAGTGGGTTGCAAAAAGATAAATAATCAGGTATGTTTTCCAGTATCTGTAAGGAAACATTTTCACAGTGGTTTTACCATTACTCATTTGACTCCTGAATACTGGTTATCTTCTTTCAAAACTTTCTGCAGATTGTCAAACTTACTGTACCTGAGACCCCTGCAAAACAGAAAAAAAATATTAATTCCTGACCTTCAGTGCTTTTCATTGTTTTCTTATTTATATATTCTCCAGGTTCTTACTTGGGGAAAACAAAAAAATCTGAAGATAGGTAAGATGTTAGTTGTGGGAACACGCTGAGACAGCCTGCACCTGTGGTTCAGTTACTTAGAACCAAAAAGGAATGCCGACCTTGACTGACATTTTGACAAAGAGAGTGCTCTGTTCTCAAAGTGAAAAACCATATAATTGTCTGCATGGTTTACCATGATTGAAAACAATCACAGAATGATAGTGTGTGAATGTATGAAATCAAAACACCAGGTCAGAAAAATACTGTGAATTCTGGTCAACCAAATGACACTACCAGCTGCTATTTACCAAAAGAATGCTAATAAATAGGAAATACAGAGAATCCCAAAAACTGAATAATGTGTGTGCAGTCCCATTCCTTCATCGCTGATAGTCAAGTTCACAAAAGCTTAGTTTTTCCAGAGAGATATATTAGAGTACTTTAAGATGGATTTTAAACCACTATAGGTTTAAGCCACTAATTTGAGGGATAAAGTGGACCCCATATTTCACTATAGGTTAATTGGGTATAATTCTGAAACAATAAAAGATAAAACCTACTAGAAATGAAAGCTGTCTCCCTAGGGAGCTGAAAATAACGAACCAATCTGGTTTTAAGCAGATATAAATTAACATTACACACTCTATGGATACAAACAACAGTGAGAGGAGAAACTTGCATAATAGAATTAATAACAGAATAATAGAAAGGTTTTGTTTGGAAAGGTAATTAGAGATCACCTAGTTCTGACTTCGCTGCCATGGACAGGGCTGCCTAGAATCTGGCCTTGAACAATTCTAGACTTATGGCATCCACAGCTTCTCTGGGAAACCACACCCACAGTACAGAATACCTTCCTAAATTCCAATCTAAATCTCTTGTCTTTTAGTTTAAAACTATTCACCCTTGTACTATCACTATCTACTGTCTTTCTTATAAGCTCTCCTGCTTTCTTGTAAGTCCACTTGAAGTACTGGAAGGCTGCAATGAGATCTCCCTGGAGCCTTCTCTTCTACAGGCTGAACAACTCCATCTCTCGCTGGAGTTGAGGTCTCCATCTCTCTGATCACCTTCATGACCTTCCTCTGGACATGCTCATACAGATCCATGTCTTTCTTGTGCTGAGTACCACAGACCTGAATGCAGTACTCCAGGTGAGGTCACACCAGGGCAGAATAGAGGGAGAGAACCACCTCCCTTGACCTGCAAACCACTCCTTGCTGCAGCCCAGGATGTGGTTGGTCTGCTGGGCTGTGAGTGCACATTGCTGTCTCTCATCCAGCTATCCATCAGAAATGCTTAAGCTGACATTACACAGACAGTACTGCTATGACACGGTGCAACTCTGGCAATTTAATTATTTTCATACATCCTTTCCAATTTTTACATCTTCTGTGCATATTGCACATGATTTAATCACTTGCAGTTGTAGTGGATAAATTTTTCATCTGCTGTAACCCACGTCTGGACTTGTATGTTGTAGGAAATACTATAGCAGAATCTACTAGAATCCTCATCAGGACAATGAGCTTTTCAAGACACCAGGTGAGTGCAGTGGGTAACTTAACCTGAACTGTCTTTGGCACCAGCAACTTGGTACAGTATGCTGAGTGAGTACCATAACAGATGGACCCCAAATCATGGATTAACCAAACTCAATTTTTATGAACATTTAATGCATATTCATTCGATGGGGGTAGCCCATAGAAAAAGGGAATGATATTACATCAAAAGACAGGGGAGAAGGTCTTGGTTCATGTATTGGACAGTGCAGAACCTGAGAATGATACAAACGATATGAAATAAAAGGTGTGGATTGTACTTGATCTGAGTAGGATTGGATTTCTTCTTATCAGCTTATACAACTCTGTGTTTTTGTTAGTAGAATATTGATAATAAATGCTTCCTCCTTTTGCTATTTTGCTCCCCCTCTCATTCATTAAGTAGGCTGAGTGAAACAAAACAGATGAGACAATGCTCCTTAATTGACCAGAAGAATATTTTATGTCATATGTTATGTTCAGCAGTAAAAGCTTGAGTAAGTGGGGATATTCATTGTCAACTGCTAAATGTACAGAAAATCCAGATTTACAGGATGAGGCTAACATCTGTCTACTGGTGAGGAATAAATTCCTTCTTTGCTTTGCTTGCTGTGGTGGACAATCCACCACAGCACCTTAGTAATAAAAGTAACAATTGTTTTATATATAGGAATATGGGATTTTATGAATTACATTTTCTAGTACAGAGATCTGAAAAATAAGTTCTTTTTTGCATTTATTGATGCAAAAGTCCCATTTAAATATTGCTGAACATTAGTCTTTGCAAGCATTGAATGAACAGAGTTAACTCCTCTGAGCACCTCTACAGCACTGATAATGCAAAATCAATTCCCTGGAGCCCCTCACTACAGTCTCTTATACAGTTCCAGGGTAAGGCAGGATAGGAAGTTACTTCAGGCAAAATTTTAACAAGTCAGATTCATAATTCTCTTCTGTTCTCATTCTTTTTAAGGTTGACTAGGTTTCTATTAGAAAATAACAGAGACATATTTTTTTTCCAGTTTTCTAATAATAGCCTGAATAAGATAGAACTGTACTATCCCAGTGAAGGACCAACCCTGTAAAAGATCTACTATGGCCATTCTGAAAAACTGTGAGACCCAGGTAACAGAAAGGAGATCTTATTGACCTGTTCTCAGATTTTTTTTTTTCATGAACTAACGTAGTTAAGACGTGTTATTTCACCACCAGCAATACTACATGAACCCATCATGTTTCGGCCTTGTAGTACAAAATAGAAAGAGAAGTTGGTTCACTTAGCAGAAAAATAGTCTTCAAGGAAACTTTTGTTATTATTATGTTTTGAAACTCATACATACTTCTCCTCTGACTGAAGTTGCTTTTGGAGCAGGGACTGAAAATTTTTTTCGGATCACATTTCTTGCATATCATAAAAAAATATAATGAAGTTTAACATACTCAAACTATATGCTGATACACAATGTTTTTTGTTTTGCTGTGTTTTTTGTTTGTTTGTTTGCTTAGTTGTTTTTTTATAGTGAACACATATCAAATAGTCTAACATATGTCTGTGTTATTTTCTGCTGAAGTAAATTGTAAAGAATTAGAAATCAAAAACGCAGATAAAACTTACAAGAGTAGCTATCCACGTGCTCCTTTTCAAATTTGGGCATAGAGGAAAACTGAAGTTTATAGCTCCTCTTCCAGTACCAAAAGCAGGAGTGATAATGGCAATCCACTATAACTGGAAGTAAGCAGCAAGGGCTGGCTGTTCTGCATAGGAAGCTGAGCTGAATACCAAGAGTCACACAAAAACTCAGAGAACTGTCCTTGCCTTCAAAAATCCAGGACAAAGAGCCAGAAAGACAGGGTCAGGATCAGGTCTGGCAACAGTATTGCTGCCCAATGACAATGAAGTTGGCCGTAATCTGTATTTTCATAATTTCTTTAAATTATTTACTTCTAAAGTTTTTTAAGTGAATTTCATTTTAATATGTCATGATAATATTTACAGTTACTGATTAAGGCTATAAGATATAATTTTTTATTATTCAGACACAGAAGAATTATTCCAGATTCAGATTTTTATGGCATAGTGTCTAAACACTGCAATATTGGGGACGGATGTTTTACTGTTTAATTATGCTTGTGTGGTCGTTGACCCTGGCTGGACATTCGGTACCCACCAAAGCTACTCTATCTCTGCCGTCCTCACCTGGGCAGAGGAAAAAAAATATAACAAAAGGCTAGTTGGTTGAGATAAGGACAGGGAGAGATCACTCTGTCACAGGCAAAACAGATTCAGCTCAGGGAATTCAATCAAATAAATTTAAATACAATCAAATCAGAAGTGTAATGAGAAATAAAAAAATCTTAAACCACTTCCCTCCTCCTCCTCTCTCCTTTTTTCCACAGCTCAACTTCCCTCCTGATTTTTCCAGTTCTTTCTCCCAGATGCCTCAGAGGGACAGGGAGTGGTGGTTGTGGTCAGTTATTCACATGCTGTCTCTGATACTGCTTCCTTCTCACACTCTTTCCCTACTCTAGAGTGGGTTTCCTCCCACAGGAGGCAGTCCTCCACAACCTTCTCCAATATGAGTTCTTCCCATGGGAAACCATTCTTCACAAATTGCTCCAGTGTGGATCCAACCTACAGGATGCAAGTTCTTCAGACGCAGAGCGCTTCAGTGTGGGTCCTCTGCAAGGTTACAAGTCCTGGCAGCACACTTGTTCCAGTGTGGGCTTCTGTCTCCATGGGCTCACAGGTGCTGCCAGGAACCCTGTTCCAGTGCAGACTTCAAAGTCAGTCTGCCTTGGGCTTCCACATTCTCTACTGTTGGATCCTCTTTGGGTTGCAGAGGGACATTTGCTTCACTTTGGATTTCCATGGTCTCACTATGGTCTTCAACACAGGCTGTAGGGGGATGTCTGGTATAGTGGCTGGAGCATCTCCTCCCACCCCTTCTTAACTGACCTTGTGTCTGGACAGTTGCTTCTTTCAAATATTCTCACTCCTCTTTCTGGCTGTTGTTAGCAGCAGTTTTTCCACTTAAATATGCTATCACAGAGTCACTACCACCATTGCTTATGGGCTTGGCCTTGGCCAGCACTGGGTTCATCTTGGAGCCATCTGGCATTGGCTCTCTCAGACGTAGGGGAATTTTCTGGCAGGTTCTCATAGAAGCCCTCTGTGTAGCCTCTTCTGCTACCAAAACCTTTCCATGCCAATCCAATACAGCATATTATCCAAATAGAAGCCAATACTCCAAACACGGAAAAGACAAAGTGATACAAATTTATCCAGGCACCAGCCTTCTGGAAACTGTTTTTTTAATCTTAGTTTCATGGGGTTTATGGATGTTAGGGATCCTCAGAATGACAGTGTCTTATTTATGCACTGAGGTTGAGTTAACATCAATGTTGCAGTAGGAGTGACCAGATGAAATACATCTGTATCCTAAAATTCTGGAGTACAGAGGCACAACAAGTATAAAAATTTTGGGTTTTCTTTATACATAACCGTATTTGTTTTGGTCCAGTGTTTCTGAATAATGTCAAGATTAATTCTGAAGTGATGGTGCTTAACATTTTATTTGATCTTGCAAAATTAAAATTCTTAGTGATATCTTTCTTAGGAAAACAGGAAAAAAGTATGCAATTAAAGGAGCAAGTCAAATTACATCATGTAAAAGTTCTGCAGTTTCTATATTTTCCACTGTATCTCTGTTTCCTGTAGTTAACATTAACTGGAGGTAACATTAGAAGAATTTATTTTCATTTGACCAATTAAGAATATATGAAGCTCTTATTTCCAACATGGAAGAGCAACAATTCATGAGCCCGAGAGTTTTTTAACCTTCACTTTTCAAATATGAAGCTCCAATAAAATCTAAAATATAATCTTCGCTGAGTCCATAGGCCTAAGGGTATCCTCACTACAAATGAGATTCAGAATATTATGCTCCATTCATGCTGCAGGAAATTTGTATTTTTAGAAACCCCCAACTTTAAGACAGTCACTTTAGAGTAGTTTTTAAGAAAAAAAAAATTCTGACAAATGAACAAATATTTCCACCTACCTTTTTACACATGAAATTTTGAAACAACTCATCGTTTTCCTTTTGTATATTTTACTTCCATTTTCTCCCAACTCCTTGCTATTAATCAATAAATATTTTTAGTAGAATCAACTCTGCAAGGAGTGTAATCAGTCTTGATAACAGTACCATTTACTGTGCCAGTATATAATAAAAACAAGAGACATTGCAGTACTGCTATTCAAAACAATATTTGAATTATGATGTCCTTTTATTTTTGAGGGATTTCAGCAAACTTTTATTAATTATTAGGCTAGTAGTATGTTCTGCAGCACTTTTGAAATGTCATGATGTTAAACTTTTTTGAACTGATGCCGAATGTTGCAAAAAATCCTGGAGAACTTAGTCTAGAGACTAGTCTACAGCTATCAGATTTTCATTTGACATACATATATTATATTGTAATGCCACAAGGGAATGAAATTAAATTTGCTGCAGAATTTTAACTCTCATGATCTATTACTCTCCTAAGAATAACAATTGAGGACAAATTAGGAACCTGATGACTGGGAATAGGAAAGTTCTACAAAATGAAGACCACATGTAAAGTTTTCTGGAACAGCAGGAATTCTTTACATAGTATTATATCCAAGAGATCCCTACTGATAGTTATTGGTTGTCTATAACTCTTAATATAGTCCTTCAATAATTTGGTATAGCTCCTAAACCTTAAATGTAACTGTTATGATTCTCTCTCCATCTTCTTTTGTAATACTCAATTCAGTGTGTTATAGTTGCCATTAAAAAAAAATAGTCTGCTTCTTCATGTCCATAAAATCTTATATGTGTGTATATATATACACATATATATATGCTGGACAGTTTTACCAAAGGAGCATATTCTGCTGATATGACAGTTTTGTTCCTTCCTGGTCTTAAAGTGGGAGAATTTTATTAAAACAAAACAAAAACAAATTTAGTCCAGAGACCCATATTTTTGTGATATGGAGGGTAAATACAGCAACCATTTGGATGGGTTACTTATAGCTCACTTACCTATAGAATCATAGAATGGTTTGGGTTGAATGAGATTTTAGAAACCATCTAGTTCCAAGCCTCAGCCATGGGCAGGGATGCCACCCACTGGATGAGGTTCCTCAAAGCCTCATCCGACCTGGCTTTGAACACTTCCGGAGTTGGGGCATTCATAACTTTTCTGGGCAACCTGTTCCAGTGCCTCACCAGCTTTGCAGTAAAGAACTTCTTCCTAACAGCCAATCTAAATTTCTCCTCTTACAGTTTAAAAGAATTCCGCCTTGTTCTATCATTATCTGTCCATGTAAAAAGGCATCCTACTTCTTACAGGTCCACATCTTTCTCATCCCAGACCTGGATGCAGTACTTCAAGTGGGGTTCTCACAAGGGCAGAGTAGAGGGGGACAATCACCTTCCACAGCCTGCTGGCCACTCAGCTCTTGGTGGATGCCAGGATGCAGCTGGCCTTCTGGGCTGCAAGCACACACTGTCGGCTCATGTCCAGCTTTTCATCCATGAGAATCCTTAAGTCCTTCTTTGCAGACCTGTACCAGAAGGTGAGGTGAAATTTCAAACACTGAAAAACAAGAGAAATAGAAGTTTAACTAAACATCAATATTTGCACAACTGTCAAGTATGGTATTTTCATGTTTTGCACTAGAATTGTAAATGAGAAGAGAGTAGCTACAGAAAGTGAGAGATAATTTCAATATCATATATCCAAGTGGTATGGTTATTCTGGATTATACCCAAATGTTGGTAGTAATATAGGATTTAGATGTTTGGAGGTAATGATATTACAATAAAGATACAATATTATATCTATAAAAGAGATGCTACCTAGTTATTTTTCAATGGATTGTAAAATATGATGACATTTCCTATCATTGCCTGAAAATATTCCATAAATGTAAAGCTATTTGATATCATGACTTGTTAATGATATCTTACAGGGAAAAAAAGAGTGAATTTATTGTAAGATTTATAGGCTCATACAGGCAGAGAATAACAATTATAAATAAGCTTTGTGGCTACAACTGAAAAACATCTGCTAATTTCTTCAAGGAGAAAAGAAACATTCATAGTTAAAAGTGTAATATATCTGTCTTAGTTAATAAAAAATATAAATGTTTCTACATCATTTTTTTACTATGCTGCCGATATCTAATTCAAACATACTTAAATATTAATATTCATTAATATTAATATAAACCATACATATATCTTCTTATACAAAGCCTTCAGTTGTAGAACAAATTTTCACAGTTTCTGCTGATTTCAGTCAAACATTTAGGACTTGATCTCAGTACCATCTTAATTCATGGAAAGAAGATCAAAAAGATTTGAGGTAAGTCTTCTTTTACTGACACTCAGATATGAAAGTTTTTGACAACTCTGATGCACCCAGAATTTTTCCTAATGAATGTTATGAAAAGAAACTTTGGGAAAGTGGATTTTTTTCTGTGCAAGGAAGAGAATATTACAAAACATTCAACTAAAATAGAAAATTGTATGTTCAAAAAACTTTTTTTTCCTCACAGTTGAGTTTGTAATATTTCATTCTACTTAGACCTATGAAAAGAACAAAATCAATATTTTGTTATATTTGAGTTTTATAATCAACATCTAAATTAATGTGTAGTGGAAGTTAAATGACTACAGACAAATGGGGTTTGGGGTTTTTTTTTATAATATGTGACCTTACCCCAAGTGCATGTAAATATCAGAACAGAAGCTTACAAATGCATTTACTTTATGAATCATATTCGGTGCATAAATCTACTTAGAATCTTTTTGTCATTACACAGACTATTTCATAGAATCATAGAATCATTAAGGTTGGAAAAGACCTCCAAGATCACCAATCTAAACTGAATCAAATACCACAATGCCTACTAAATCATATCACGAAATTTCACATCTACTTGGTTTTTTAATGCTTCCAGGCCTGATGACTCTGCCATTTCCTTGGGGAATCTGTTCCAATGCTTAACCATTCTTTCAGTGAAGAAATTTTTCCTAATATGCAAACTGAATCTTCCCTGGCGCAAACTGAGGCCTTTACCCCCTGTCTTATTACTGGTTGCCTGGGAGAAGAGACTGAACCCCACCTCACTACAGCCTCCTTTCAGATAGTTGTAGAGAATGATAAGACCTCCTGAGCCTCCTTTTCTCCGTGCTAAAAAACACCAGCTCCCTCAGCTGCTCCTCATCAGTCTTGTGCTCCAGACCCCTCATCAGCTTTGTTGTCCTTCTCTGGACATGCTCCAGCATCTCGATGTTTCTTATGGTGAGGAGCCCAGAACTGGCCACAGGTTCAAGGTACAGCCTCAGCAGTACCAAGTACAGAGGAACAATCATATCCCTAGTCCTGCTGGCTGCACTATTTTTGATATAAGCCAGGATTCCATTGGCCTTCTTGGCCAGCAGGGCACACTGCTGGCTCATGTTCAGCTGGCCATTGACCAGCACCCCCAGGTCCTTTTCCGCTGCTGTCCAACTTGAATTTTCCCTGGTGCAGCTTGGAGCTGTGTCCTCTTGTCTACTTAGTTGCTAGTTGCCTGGGAGAAGATTCATGGGCAGTGGAGAGTTCTCCACCACTGGGGTCAGCCATACAGCCATTTTGTTACCAAGCACCTTTATAAGCCATAGGCTGCCAACATATCCAAGAATATGCTGTGGGAGACACTGTCAAAGGCTTTACTGAAGTCCAGGTAAGACTATAGTCATAGCCTTTCCCTTTTCCAAATGTAATACAATACACTTTGTCATACAAGGAGATCATATGGTTCAAGTAGCACCTGTCTTTCATAATCCTATGACAGCTGGGCCTGATCTTCCTCAGCACTGAGGACAGGCTGACTGGCCTGCAGTTCCCCAGATTCTCCTGACCCTTCTTGTAGATGAGTGTCTGGCTAGTGTCAAGTCAACTATGATGTCCACAATTAACCAGGACTGATGATAAATCATGGAGAGTGGCTCGGCAAGCTGTTCCACCTACTCTGTCAGTACCCTTGTATGGATCCCTTCTGACTCCATAGACTTGGGAGTGACTAGGTGGCACAGCGGTGCACTAACTACTTCCTTGTGTATTACAGAGTGTATACTCCGACCCCCATCCTTATCTTTCAGCTCAGGGGGCCGGGTACCCTGAAGATAACTGGTCTTTCGGTTAAAGACTGATGCAAAGTATGTATAAAGTATTTCAGCCTTTTCCTCATTCTAAGTAGCAATGTTCCCCCCACCACATCCAATAAAGGATGGAGATTCTCCTTATCCCTCTTTTTTGTTATTAATGTATTTGTCAGAACATGGTGTTTTGTCTTTTATGATGGCGGCCAGATTGAGTTCTAGCTGAGCTTTCACCTTTCTAATTTTATCTCTGCATGACCTGATGACATTCCTGTACTCTTTCTGAGATGCCTGCTCCTTCTTTCAAAGGTGGTAAGTTCTCTTTTTTTACCATGAAATTCAGAAAAAGTTCCTAGTTCAACCAGGCCTGTCTTCTTCCCTGATGGATCATCTTACATCTTTGTAATGGCCTGCTCCTAAATCTTGAAGACTTCTTTCTTGAAGGATCAACCTTCCTGGACTCCTCTGCCATTCAGGACTGTTTCCCAAAAGACTTTCTGAACCAGAGTCCTAACATACAGAGCCCCACAATGGCCTCTCTTTCCTTGCCTATTCACTCTAAAGAGCTTATAACCAACCATTCCAGCACTCATGAGTCACCCGCTATGTTTCTTTGATGGCAACTATGTCATGGCTTTTGGGCTGTCAATGGCTACCAGCTCCTCCTGTTGCCCATACTGTGTGCATTGGTATAGATCCACTTCAGCTGAGCTATCAATTTCACCCCTCAAGACTGGCAAACTCCTCCAAGGCTCATCTCTATTAAGCCTGGTCTTATCCTTTTCCCCATTCAAACCTAGTTTAAAGCTCTCTCAATCAGCCCTGCCATCTTATGGGCTAGAAGTCTTTTCCCATTTGAGATGGGTGAACCTGACCTGTCATCAGCAGGCCTCATGATCAAAAAAGCCAAAGTTCCACAGATGGCACCAGACTCTGAGCCATGTGTTAGTCAAGTGGGTTGTCCTGTTTCTTTCAGTATTCTTCCCTCCTAACAAAGGGATTTAATAAAACAACACCTGTGCTCCTCTCACTATCGTGGGTTTTACCAGGGATCAATTTTTTTTCTCGAACTCCACCCTCCACACCGTTACTCTAAGTTGAGAGATTCCTTTCGTTCTTTCTCTCTCTCTTTCTCTCTCTCTTTTGGCTGGCTCTGCTGCATGATGACTTCAGGGTTGGATCTGTCCTTCCTCCATTCCAGCTAGGATCAGAGGCCACGAGCACACCAAAGCTCTTGAGATCTTCTATGGCTTACTGCATTATGGTCTCTACCACAGTTATAGGGGATAATGGCTTTGAGTCCTTTCCCCTGTTCCTGTGGCGTCCTTCGCAGAAGGACACTTACTTTACCATAGTCTTCAACCACGACTACAGAGAATGGTTTTGAGTCCTTCCTCTGCTGAGTGGAGGTACCAGTTCTTCCATACTCTGCTATCTTTTAGGGTCACAAGTGAGCTGCACCAGCATGGATCTCTCCCTGGGATTACAAGTCCTGCTTGAGACAACTTGATCCAGCATAAATCTCTCTCTCCAAGGGCACAGGTCTCTAGCAGGACTCTGCTTCAATTCAGGCCTCTTACGAGGGTCACAACCTCCTCAGGCACTCATCTGTTCAGGGACAAATTCCCTCATTAACTGCTGGGGGCATCTGCACCCCAGTTATCTTCTAAAACTGGTAGGGTTTTTTTTTTACTTTCAGTCTTTCCCCTGCTGGAGAGAGAGGGAGGGGGGACTCCCCCCTCGCCTCAGCTCTTCTCCTGCTAGAACTGACCTTGAAGCTGCTGATTATCTCAAATCCTCTCTGCTCTCCACTGGCTGGAATTCATTCTGCAGCCAAGTTGCAAGTGGGCAGCTTCTGTCTGGAGTTTGTTTCTCCACTGTTACACGTTCTGGCTGGAGAGACTTCAATGCCATGCCTGCCCCCAGCCTAAGGCCAGGAAGGAGGGGCCTGGCCCCCACGTGGGGGCCTGTTACCTCCCTCTTACTCCATGGCTTCTTAATTTTCTTCTGCATAACAACCTTCTCTTCTGTTTTCTTAAATATGTCATTAGCAGAGGCGTTACTAAAACTTTTGGTTGGCTTTTTCTCCAGAAATCTACCTGGGCCTGACCATTTCAGCCCAGGGGGGCTGCTAAAATCCCGACACTCCCTTAAATCAATCACTCCAGTGCCCTGAAGGCCCTTTTGATCATCCTTGGGCTTTTCTCTTAAACCTTATCACTGCCAACCTGAACAACTGATAGTGGATAATAACCAGGGGGCTGAACCAGTCTGGGCAGTCTGGTAACATTTCTTTTCCAGGCTCTAGGGAGGCAGCAGACTTCCCCGTGGAATAATGCTGGTTGGCATACCAAGCCCTCTTTTCCCCTCAGGAGGGAGTTGCCTATGATGATTACACTTCTTTCTTTCTTTATCCTGACAGTTTGTAATGCATGTGATTGACTTGCCTTAGGCAACACTCTGGATGGACCTTCAGATGAATCTTCATTGCCTGGCCCTCAGGTTCCAGAGCCTCATACCTATTGTGTAAGAGCAGGTGGGAAGGTGAAGGATTTGTCTCCTGCCCTAATAAGAAAGCTGCTTCCATTCTTCCATAAATACATTAATAACAAAAGGAGTGGCATGGAAAACCTCCATTCCTCCTTGGACCTGGGAGAAAACAAAGTTAACAGGGATGAGGAGAAGGCTGAGATACTTAACACCTACTTTGCCTTGGTTTTCACCAGTAGGACAGGTGGCCCTCAGGACAATTGGCCTCTGGAGCTGGTAGACAGGGACAGGAAGCTGAATAACCCCCCTGTATTCCAGGAAGAAATAGTCAGTGACTTACTGAGCCACCTGGATCCACACAAGTCCATGGGACCAGATGGGATCCATCCTAGGGTGATGAGGGAGCTGGCAGAAGAGCTCTCCCAGCTGCTCTCCATCATTTACCAACAGTCCTGGCTCACTGGGGAGGTCCCAGATGACTGGAAGTTGGCGAATGTCATGCTGATCTACAAAAAGGGCTGCAAAGCTGACCCTGGCAACTACAGACCTGTTAGCCTGACCTCAGTGCCTTGCAAGGTTATGGAGCAGATCATCCTGAGTGCAATCACACAGCACCTTCAGGATGGACAAGGAATCAGACCCAGCCAGCACGGGTTTAGGAGGGGCAGGTCCTGTCTGACCAATCTGATATCCTTTTATGATCAGGTGACTTGCCTGGTGGATGAGGGGAAGGATGTGGATGTGGTCTATCTGAACTTCAGCAAAGCCTTTAACACTGTCTCCCATAATATACTCCTGGAAAAGCTG
>VYXB01002869.1:109812-179888 GCA_013397135.1 Pachyramphus minor | reverse complement strand
GCTGGAGAGCAGCCAGGCAGAAAGAGACCTGGGGGTGCTGACTGACAGGATGCTGAACATGAACCAGCAGTGTGCCCAGGTGGTCAAGAAGGCCAATGGCATCCTGTCCTGCATCAAGAACAGTGTGGCCAGCAGGAGTAGGGAAGTGATTCTTCCCCTGGACCCAGTGTTGGTGAGTCCACACCTGGAGTATTGTGTTCAGTTCTGGGCCCCTCAGTTCAGGAAGGACATTGAGGTGCTGGAGCAGGTCCAGAGAAGAGCGACCAGGCTGGTGAAGGGACTTGAACACAAGTCCTGTGAGAAGAGGCTGAGGTAGTTGGGGTTGTTTAGTCTGGAGAAGAGGAGGCTCAGACATCATTGTCTACAACTACCTGAGAGGAGGTTGTAGCTAGGTGGGGGTCGGCCTCTTCTCCCAGGCAATCAGCAGTAGGACAAGAGGGCACGGGCTTAGGCTCTGCCAGGGGAGGTTTAGGTTAGATATTAGAAAGAAATTCTTTACAGGGAGAGTGATCAGGCACTGGAATGGCCTGCCCAGAGAGGTGGTGGATTCACCATCCCCAGAGGCTTTTAAGATGAGGCTGGACGAGGCACTGAGTGCCATGATCTGGGAATCACAGTGGAGTGGATCAAGGGTTGGACCTGATAATCTCAGAGGTCTTTTCCAACCCAGTGAATTCTATGATTCTATGATTCCCCTCCCGCATCTCTTAGATCTTCTCCTTATTCAAGGAGAGGCAAGAGGGTATGGTATCTTCTGATCTTTGGTTCATCTGCTGCATTTTTCTCAGGGATGGTAGGGTGTGACTCACCAGTCTATTTCCCTCTCACACTCACAGATACTCCTCAGCCTTTCCACTTCCACTTCCAGCTCTTCCACTAGGCTGAGCAGGTCATCATCCTGGTCTTACCTCATACAGGTGTTGTCTCTGCTGCCCTCTGATACTAATGACAGGCTCAGGCACTCCCTGCAGCTGGAGACCTGGATAGCTGCATATTTATGTGGGAACTCTCTATGGGTTGCCACATTCCTTTGGTAACAGCTTTTGAGCAGGTGAAAATATAGCTAAGTCTGTTCTAGCTGGATGGACAATGACTGCTAGTTGAGTTCACCTCTAGAGCTAGAAGCCTGTGTCCTTCTGTGAGAACTGCCATACCCTCTCTTGTTTGTTTGCCCTATTCATCACACTCCTGAGAGCCACTTAAATAAATCTCCTGCAGTTGCCCCTGGCAATGCCCTCACCATGTCAGACTCGCTTGTGAGTGCTGCTGATTCTTGGTGGGTCTCTCCACTTGGGTTTCTCTGATTCCAAGAACCCCCTTCTCAGCTTGTTCTAGTGCTCAGTCCCCAGAACTTACTGTAGCCACCACTGCTGTTGCTGTTGTCAGCTGCTCATCTCACATATAGTCCATCCATTACTTAGTGTGACAGTTTCAAAGGGTGATTTTTTCCTGTGGTCTAGTAATCTTTTCCCACATGTATATTTTTATAATTGAGCTATTATCTATAGAAATTTAATTATAAAATATTAGTTACAATGTTTTTGAGGTTATTATTTCATTTACTGAGCTTCCTTTTCCATGCAACCTGAAGTTTATGTGTGCAAAGTACTGAACCTACTGAAAATGTATTTTACTTAAATTTAAATTTTGAACTGTGAGCAGCAGGAGAGACAGAGTGATGTCAGCTGCTGAATATAGGATCTGAAGTCTTGATGCCCAGTGAACAACTTTCATGAATAAAAAACAGGAAGAAAATGAGCCTCCTCCCTCCTTCTGCCAAGTACTTCAGAGTGTTTTCAATAGATAATCAATGCATATGTCAAAGGTAGATAAAAGGCCTTTAATTACTGTGGTTTTTCTCCCTTAAATTGTCAATGATTCCACAGTTACTTTGGTTTATTTCCACTAAAGGTAACCTTTATCACTATAACCTGTATCTGGTGAAGCATAAAAAATCCAGGCATCCACTTATTGTCTCGTTTATTCTTCAAATTCAAGATTGCTAAATTGACCTTTTGCTGTCATTAAAATTGGACTCTTGAAATAATATTTAGAATAAAATTCTGACCATTAAATAGCAATTATTTCTAAATTAGGACTGCTTTTTTTGCTTTTTTTTTCCAACCACTGAGAAAATTGATCCTGTAATCTGCTCCAAACCAGTAAAATTTGAAGGTCTATCTCATTCAAAATAGATGAGGATTTGACTAGACAGGTTGCCTTTATTACTGTACCTCTAGAATTTCTAATTATCAATCACGTATTTTGTGTGGTGTTTATATTCTTCATTTTGATTATTTCCTACAGGCACCCAAACAAAGATATCTTCATCACTCTTCTTTCTAACTTTACACAACACATTTAATTAATTTCTTTTTAATTTCTGCTACAAAATGTTTTGATCAGTTAAATGATAAGCATTTGATGAATCCCAGTTTCTTAGGAAAACAACAGTATTTTCTAAAGTGTTTCTATCATTGGAATACAACTTTAGGACTCAGTAAATAATTTAGGCTTTAGGATTTTTTTTACTACATCAAAAGATGATGACAGATTAATAAGAAATCTCTACCTAAAGAAATCCCTCAAGGTTATTTTACTTCGAATAAAATTTGCCTTCCAGACAGCTTTCACTTCAATCTAGCTCCCTTATCACAACCCAAAACAAAGTAGATAGAATAAGGGTGCAGAATCAGAGCACATATAGCAACTGTAATTCAGATGTCAATAAAAATCTGTAAAGATCATGAATGTATCTAAAATGTAACAATAATTATAACCTTTGAGAATATAATTGCTTACAGGTCAGTAAAACGTGTTCTAATTCAACTACTTAAAAATATCTTTCAGGAACTAGTGCAGAAATTCAGTAGAAGGATTTTAGGAGGAATAACACCATGCATGGGGACATCCTGAGTTCTGAACTGGCTGGAAAGCAACATGGCTCAGAAGGACCTGTGGGTCCTAGTGGACACAAGATGAGTATCAGCCAGTAATGTGTGGTCATGGCAAAGGCAGCCCAGGCTGCATTAGGAGGAATGTTACCAGTGGCTGGAGGCAGGATATCCTTCCCCTCTAGTCAGCACTCCAGGCCACACCTGGAGTTCTGTCTCTCGTTCTGGGCACCCAAGAGAGATATGGCCATACTGGAGTCCAGCACAGAGCCACTAAGATGATGAAAAGCCTGCACCATCCCTCCTAGGAGGAAAGGCTGAGTGAGCTGTGACTGTTTAGACTTGAGAAGGCCCAGAGAGATCTCATAAATGTGTCCAAATACCTGAGGGGCAAAGGAAGATGGAGTCAGACCCTTCTTAATGGTGTTCAGTGGCAGGTCAAGAAGCTATTGGCACAAAGTTTAATACAGTAAATTTTTCTTAATCATAAAAAAAATCTTTTTTCACATTAAGGGTGTTCAAACACGGGCACTGGTTTCCCAGAGAGAATGTGGAATCTCCATCTGTAGAGATATTAAAAACCCAACTGAACTTGCTGCTCAAAAGCTTGTGCTAGCTGACCATTCTTAGAGCTGCGAGTTTGAACTACTTGATCTAACAAGGTCCCTTCTTATCTCAAAATTTCTCTGATATCTTGATAATCTAACATGATCATAATTATTTTTGATAGTTCCAAGTAATTTCTATTAAATTTAGTTTACCAAGGATGATTTTAAAATCTAACTTTCATTTGTAATACCTATGATACTCTTTGGAGTGTAGAAACTTTGGGGAAATTTGCAAGGATTTAGGGATGTTTACTTCATAAATGTAACAGAACTTCTGTTGAACCTTCTTGTTTGAGAAAAGAAAATCTCAAAATACAAAAATGTTTTTAATAATTCAGTATGGTTTAGACAATAACATATCGTGATGGTACACCTTACAGAACTGATGTACAATGAAATTGAGTGATTTGGATGAAGCCTTTAAATATAATTTCCTAGACAGGCATCTTTCCTTTTTTTTTTTCTTCCCCTCTCCCAGTTCTTTCCCTGACCAGCTTTGAACTTAAGGACTCATATGTCATCTTAGGAGCCCACAGGATACCTCTTTAACCCAGCGAGGTGCACTAACAGACTCTCTTTATAGTTCTATAGTTCTAAAATCTAACACCATTATCATACAAATATTTCCTCTAGAGTTAATTTCATCCACCTAATTGAATACCGAAGAAAACCATATTTGGCTGGTTTGGACCCACCTCCTTATAGCATGTAAAAGGAAGTTTCCTATACAATATATACATGTAGGAAGTTAACCTGATTCTCATGATATCACAGCAGTTGGTCTGTATAGTTCCTATATCCATATAGTACAATATTGTTATCTGTTGTTTATTAACTTGTGTACATCTGAAAATGTAGATGAGACTCAGGAGCTGAATCCAAGTATACAAATGATGCAAACCCCTAGTATTTTTTGCTGCTTTGAAAAATTGCAGACATGTCCTTGATTATTGCCTCCACGTAATGAAAATAAGCTATTTTGGTAGGAAAATATTCTTTTGTATAAATCACTTCCACAGCCTTGTAAAATATAAGTAAAAAACATACAAGGAGGAACTTTCAGAAGCATAGCTACCTACTTCATACTTCTAATTGTGGCCAAATATCTATTGAAAGTCCTTTAAAAATCTGTTAAAAAAACCTTTATTTTTGGTTTTAGAGATATAGTTTTCAAAAATTTTAGCTGTATTTTGTAGTCTGTGCAAATAAATCTGGCGGGTTTTTTGCATTATATTTATATGTTAATTTCTCATACCTCAGGATTCTCCACAGTGCTAATAAGTATTACTTTATAATTTCCATATTCATTTACACTGGCAATTGAATTGTTAAGCTGATTCATGCTTATCCTAGAAAAAAAAAAAAAAAAAATCACTGACTGACTTTGAATCTTTTGGTAATGCTGCAGGAAGATTTCTAGCCTGGTATTTCCCTCTACCTCTGTTTCATCCCCTTTTATTTTGTGTCATAATACATTATTACAGAGTGATGTTTACTTCTGTACAAGTCAGCAAAAAAGAAATTGTTTAGCCCACATTGAACCCTTTTCTTTGTATTAATTATGTCAGTTTTGATTTGTTATTTTTCAGAATGTTTCAAGCACTGCCAACTTGAGGGATTTTAGCTTTATAGAAATAATATTTCTTTAAATTGGGAGGGCATATTAAATTGTTGCTATTACTTCAACACAAATGATAAAAACAGATTAATATTGTAATATTGATTTTTATCAAGAATGTATTATGCAAGATACTATATGAAAACACGTCCTGTGTTTTAGGACAGAGATTTTTCATGAGTCTATATTTACATTTTCTTATTATTAATAGAACAGTTGAAGACCAGTGGTTCTCAGTTTACAGATAAATATTGAAATTTAGTTACATGGATGTTAGCTGACAGAAACGTACATAGTAAAATAAATCCTGTAACATAAGACATGTTTGGTTTCAGTCATATTAATAAAGATATCTTTGATAAATTTCTTTATAGCAGCTTGTTTAGGCTTTGGGAATTTTTTTTAATTATTTGTACTGAAAATGGTGTTGGTAACAATGTTGTATAAAGCTTCTTGTCACTAAGCATGTACTACCTGAATGTACCTCAACACACTTTCTCAAGTTTTTAGCCTTTCTTTATGGAAAAGAAAAGAAATCATCAAACATGCAGATCATCTCTTCTATGCATTTTGGAGTTGCTAAAAGATGAGAAAGATTTTGGTGAGAGAATCACCTTCCAACGCAGATAAAAGTGATAGAAACTCCTGATTGCATCTGTCAGCTGATTTAGATGTCTAACTGTTCTTCGATTTTGGTGCACCATAACAGTATTTGAGTAAGTTGTTCAATAAACTTGCAAAAAGTGCATTTTACTCAGCTGTTCTGACAATCCTGTCTTTTGATATAGATATGAATGGTATCTCTATGACAGTGTAAGACTTTCCAGTCTTGAAATTTGCTGGCTTACATCAAAAGAAATTCAATCACTTTATTATTCATAGCAGAAATTGAATGGAAAAATTTATTTCTTGATGTCAGTTCACTCATTTCATGCTTGAAGTACTCTATACTTTTTCTTTGAAAAGAAGGTGCTAGACTTGGAGCAAACAGCATAAGCTGAGTGGTTTTAAACTCACTAGTTAAGACTTGCTTATGTATGTACTTAAAAATGTTAGTTAATATCTAATGCAGTACATGAGAAGTCCATCTGGATCTAAATCAAATATAAATGCTACTACAGGGTTCACCTATGTGTTTCTAGCCAGGTGGACAGGCTTACACAGTTATTTTTCATGAACTGCTTGTGTTGAGCTGATTTTGAGGCTGTCTTTTCAATCAAATGAACAATTTTGTAAGATAATAAGTTTGAACTGAGTCTTCATGTTTCCTATCTAAAGCCACTGACCCATGGGGGAATGAGAGCAAATAAGTTCTTCAGTAAGTAGGAAAGGGAGTAGCAAGTGTAATTGTAACAATGCTTTCCTTACGTTTGTAATGATTAACCTAGTAAGCAAGAATCAGTGTCAAAGGGATGCAATGATTTGTGTCAAATTGCCAAGGAAAAGTGAAATTCATTAGAAATAAAAGATAAATTGGTTGGATTTTACAGAAGTTAATCATTTTAATGATACTGATACTCCACTGTGCATTCTGTAACTGCCAGTGTCTGAAAATCAATGTCTACAGCCCAGCACAGATACAGAATAGATACTGCTGTTACTTGTTTTACTCCATCACCTTCTTGGGATTTCAAAGAAATAGTCTAAAGACCTTAGAGGACTATAGATCAAATGCTGAAAATGCTGGCCTCACTGATCACTTGGCCACCAGCCAGCAGTGCAAAAAATGAAAAAAACAGCTGAGAACAAGGCAAGCCTGGATCAACCCTGAGACTCTGCACTGCCAGATCAGTACAATGAGAAAGATCTCCTTTGCTTTGATTTACAGCTCAGTTGTCCAAGTGATTTGTTTTAGTTTTGATTTCCTTCACTTCACAGAATTGCAGCAGTGTTGTTTGGAAGATATCTCCGGAAGTCGTCTAATCCAACATCCAGCCTGTAACAGAATTGTTGCCAACATAAGATCTTGTCACTGTGACTTTGGCTAGCTGAGTCTTAAAAACCTCAAAGAAAGCAGATTTTACACTTGAATGTGTCATCCAATTCCGGTGCTGGACAACCACCCCAGTAAAAATACATATTTTCCTAAGAGGTAACCTGAGCTTCCAAACCATTGTCTCTTGCTTAAAACTGTGTTGTGTTTGTATTTCCTCCTCACATAGCTGTAAACAGTGTACCCCTTAGCCTCATCTCCTTCTAATTGATCAAGGTCAGCACACTTAATCTCTAGTTTTAAGTGATGGGCTGAAAACCCCTAACCAGTCAGATATGACATTTACATTTTTTCGCTCCTTTATTATTTGCCTTTTTTGGCCCTGACAAATGTTTCTCCCACATACACTGTGGTCACTGTTTCACTTGAACTTTCAAAACTTTGAATGATCCCTGAAGAGTGAGGAGCTGTTCTTCCCTCAGAGGCTCCCTAGTGGTTGAAGTTATGACTCCCAGAACTGTAGTTTTTGCATTTCTCCCCAGTATGATCTCGGCCCAGTCTGTCAGTTTAGAGATTTGAAGCAAAGTAACTAAACAAAATACTATTCCTAAATCCCTTAATAATTAAAAAGGCTCAAGACTATAGGTATTTCTATTCCTATTTCCTAAAACGAATTTAGTACTGAGTCTTTGAATACTCGCACTTAATTCCACTTTTCACTGTGTTGAACGGAGCATAACTTCACAATGCTTGCTCAGATCATTAAGAATCGAATTATACAAGCTGTAGGAGATTGTAAATTTTGAAAATAAAAGCCAGCTTGCTTCACAAACACTAATATCCTACCTTTAAGAACCATCTCCTATTTACTTGCTTTGAATAGGCTACTTACACTGCACATTATTTTTGACCAAATTTAAGAAATTCTGTGGTTTAAAAAGTTATAATTAACTGAAACCTTCTTAGTCTTTTAATTTTGAAAAAACCCGAAAACAACTGGATTTTTAAAAGCAATGTATATTGAAGAATGATCCAGCAAAATTGAAATTTTTTACAAATATATGCTCAAGTGTTATACTAATTCTTTTGACATAATATGGAACAAAATATTCTCAGATTTTTCCTCTTTGTTTTAGTGCAACTGGAAAAATATAATTTTGTGTTAGCCCTATTAACTTTTCTTACCTTGTTGACATAACAGCATAATTGTCAAAATAAATAATGTATCAAATTCTTTCACTTCTAAGTATAGCTTTTTTTTTTCTTTTACTCTCACAAAAGCTAAAATAGAATAACATTAATGAACTTTAATGAACTCTATCTTAAATGATGGCCTCAAGCAAATTGTAATTTAAATAAGAAGAATAAAATGAAGCCTTAATATGTGTCACTATTCAAAAATGTACAGATGGAACCTGATTTTTGACAAGAGCTGGTAGAAACAGCCTGTTGCCTCAGGAAGACAGCACTCTAACCTAAACTGTTACAGATAATTCTAGTGTCAGCAGCATGACTATTTTATATAATATACATTTTCCATCTGAACTCTAGAGGGTCAGTTCAGTGATTATGCTGTGCACTCTCTTTTTCTTTTCACCCCAGATTACTGGAGAGAAAAAAAAAGGGAAATGTTATAGTCAAGTAGGTTTGCACACATTTATTATTACTTCCATCCTCTCAGTGTGCTGCAGTTTTTTGTGTCCTCTTTTATGTGAGAATATTTGTTGGGAAGAAAAATCCCAGGGAATGAAAATGGAGAAAGTCCCTCACTCCTTCTAAGCTGATAAAGATAAAACCAGACTAACCTTACTTTTGTAATACAGCATTTCTAAATTACCTGCTATGTGACTTGGTACTTAATTACCGAGCAGCTAAGTATTAATTGCCCAGTATCTATTGGGCCTTCATATCCAGACAGTTAATGGTAAAACATTTTATTTTCCCTTTATTCTAAATATCTTGGGTTCCAAGACGTTCAGACACTTAATGCAAAGCTGAAAATAAAACTATATTAATATTCCATATTTTGTGTAGTCGATCACTGAAACAGAATAATTTTTCCCCTCTTAGGATAAAATACATTATGCTTTATTGTTTTGTAAAATTAATAATTATTCAGTTTTTGTTAAATGAAAGATAAATTAACCACTGATGTGTAATTTTTTCTGCACTCTCTTGTATTCCAAACGCTGTTATATTGATTTAAAAGGTGTGTTAGTAGTATGAATACCTCATTAAATGATTTGCTTTTTCTGAGATAGTCTTATGACTTATGTTTTTATATGTGAAAATTTAAGTATCAGTGATTATACAAGAAATTCAAACATTCTTTTTATGAAAGGAAGAATCTTGTTGCTCCAATGTTGTATAATTATCTGCAAGTGATATTCTACAGATAGAATTACTGTTGCTCTTACAGAATCAGATGATGACCCAGCCTATTTATCTTTCTTCTGTCTTTTGGGGTGGAAGCAGAGGTGTTACAGTATGCAGATTCTTTACTTCACTTATTCAGTTTACTAGAAAGTATGAGTGACACACCTTAAAACACGAGAGACATACTTAAAAATTAAAGGGAATAGTGGTGGAAAATGCTCCTTCCCAGCAAGAAAATTGCCAATTGGAAGGTATATTTTTGTGAAGATTTAAGTTACAGAGCACACATAGCAGAACTACTTCATCACATGTTCAGGGCGCACAGTAACTTGCAGTTGAGCTGAGATTCAAACAAGAACTTTAGAAATTTTAAGTCATATCTTGCTGAATTATATTTTACCATCTTAATTTTAGTGAGATCATTTACTTTTTTGTGTTATGGTTTCTATTTGCCACTAATAGGAAAATTATGATTAAAAAAACAGTTCTAAAAAAACCCATGCATATAATTTATGGATTTTCTTGTATTTTTAACCATAGGTTCATATTCTTTTTAAGCAATTCTACATGCATTACCTCACAATCTGAGTAGCCTACAAAGAATATCCTTGACATTACAGTGGTAAAATTTAACAGAAACCTTTGAGTTTTAACTGAATCAACAAGACTAAATGTAAAAAGTGAGGCCCAACCACATGAATGTGTCCCTTTGGTTAAAATTCATAATTTCATTACTCTCAAAATCTGAGTATTACAGGGATGTATGTGTCTTAGTCTTATAAATTACAAAATATAGCCTACATGTGGTTAAATCTTCAACCTATCTTGTTCTACTGTGCTTTTTCCCTGTCTTTGCTACATTTTTGTTAATTAAGTTATTTTTTTCATCAAGTGCGAGAGAAATACCCTTAAGAATAAAATAGGATTAATACTTCCGGAATGGAAGTTCAGTTGGGTTTTGAGAATCTGCATTGATGGACATCCCATATTGTCTCTAGGAAATTGGTTCCAGTGTTTGATCATTCCTAGAGTGAAAAAGTTCTTTTCTGTTTAAGTGTGTTTCATTTTGTGCCTGTTGCCTCTTACCCTGACACTGAAATAGTCTGACTCTATTTTCCTTAATCCCACCAATCAGGGAGACGATAGTCTTAAATACTCTCAAGTTTCTTAACAGCATAACACAAATGATATAAAATATGACTAGCAAAATCTGACCTTCAGAAAGCTATGTACTTATATTATGCTTATTTTGTTAGTTTTTTGTTCCTTCAGATGTTAAATGCCTGCTTTTACAGAATATTATAATATTTTTTAACATTTTTTTAACATTTTTAACATTTTTCTTCTTTCACTTCATTTTTTATGTAAAATAGCTCTTGAAATGTCTTATTGTTGTAGAGGACTGCCTCACATTATTTGAGAGCATTAAAAAGGTAAATAGCTTCAGGATGTTCAGTCACAAACAGACAATACACTAGTTACCATTTTTGGATTATGTGGAGGTGTGCTTGTATTTCAGTTACTAACCTTTATTTATTTATATACATTTTAGACCTAAAAACATTTTTAAGGCATCTTCTTATTCATAATTCTGTAAGAGTACTTACATAGCTCAACTGCTGGTAACACAACAGATGCAGTTATCTAACCTAAATGAGCAGGCCTAGTTATCATCACTTGCAAACTTTGAGCAAAATTTCTTAAATTCACTATAGCTGCTGAAGAGGGACAAACTTTGTCATAAAGTTCAGACTGATAATTAATGCTAAAAAAAGATTTCTATCTGCTTTCAATCCATGCATACAGCCATGTTTGATGCCAATGAAAGTTGTAAAGTGAATATACACTAAATGAGCTGTCTGTTTTCTTGAAAAGGATTAATACAGTTAAAAGAAAAATATATAATGATGTTATATAATAATATAAGGTGGTGTCCTTGATATAAGGTTTGTCTAAGATTTATCCAGACTTATGAGCATAGGTTTTTAAATAGACTAGCTTAAAAACAGATGAAGACTAGAGGGAGATACCACAGGGCAGGTCAAAAAACTGGTTGAGGGTAATAAGTTCACTGCATTTTGTGAAGAATGTTTATATTCCCTGAAAAAGAAACAGAAGCAAGACTAGAGAGGCTTGAGAAGGTACTGGATTCTTGTTCAAGAGCTCTGTCTCAGCAGAAAAGACTTTAAAGGGCTGAAATCTTAGCTAACACAAAGCCCAGCACCTAGTAATTTTTGTTTGGGATTTAGACTAAAAATTGCTATTTGAAGACATTGATGGCTGGCATTTGAGAAGTAATCAGGGCTTTGTTTTTGAGAAAATATTGTTAATCTCAATGATTCAATTTTGCTAAAACAGTCTTTACATCATCTGATAGAAGACTTTTGATTTATATCAAGAAAAAAAAAGAAGGCTGAAAGAAAAAGGAAGGAAGGAAGGAAGGAAGGAAGGAAGGAAGGAAGGAAGGAAGGAAGGAAGGAAGGAAGGAAGGATATAATTCTTTCCCTAACAGCATAGCTGAAAGGAAGATGCATTAGAGTAGCCAGGCATATTAATTGAAAAGAAATTGTCACTACATTATATTAGCAAATACAATACTGTTTTGTTATGTTTATAATCATCATTATGCTCTTTAAGCATCTCCTTGACACTACAGAAGAATTCTTGTCTTAGATAAACACCCAAAAGGTCACACATAAGATGAACATTTTATGCTTAATTAAAATATAAAAAAATCCAAGAAAATTGTGTCGACACAGACCAAATGCTTAGTGTAACATGTCAACAAGATTTACCAGTTAATTTATTCTAAAAATACCTTTCTGCCAGTTCATCTAATGATCATTTCTCTCACCTTTGTTCATACAGAAAAATAATCTGAAAGTAAGAATGGACATTGTTCCATTTGTAAAAATATACCTCAGTCAGGTTTTTTGGCTAAGAATATCTGTATGAGCAATTTTTTGTCACATATTTGACTTTGGAGCAGGAATATCCTTCAGAAATACCACAACAAGTTATTATTATATTATTAATGTGATCTGTTTTAAATACTTCCTTCCACAATTTAGCTTGATTTTTTTAAAGAAACATAAAATAAAATATTACTGAAAGATCCACAAGATGTAGCTCAACATTCCATCTCTAGGAAGAATATAAAACTTTCTACAAATAATTTATAGGAGACATTACCTGAGATATATTCTGATAATCAATACATAGAATGCCACAAAGGTACATGCAAAAATCTGGAAAGAACTAATCCTTTGAAGCAGTATACACTTGGAGATGAAAACATAGAAAGCAGATTGGAAGAGAAAGGTCTCAAGATTGTTGAACATATGAACATATTGAATACAAATCAGCAGCATGCTCCTGTGGCTAGAAAGGTCAATCACATAATGGTTTATTTTAGAAAGAGTGTACTTTTCACTTGGGAAACTCTATGTAATATGTTGTGTCCAGTTACAGCCTCCACAATATAGGAAAGACACTGATACATTTGAGCAACTTCAGTGAAGGACCATCAAAGTTATCCTAGTATATGAGTAAAAATGGGTTGATAAAAGGGAAAAAAAAGAGTTTACTGGAATAATGTTCACACATGGGAACACTTTTCCTGAAGTGGTTGTGAATCTCAATCCTTGGAGATTTTCAGAACTCAACTGGACATTATGCTGAGTTACCTTTTCTAACTGGATATGCTTTATGCTGGAGGTAAAACTAGGTAACTGCTGGTTTTCCTTTATAAAGCACACGAATCAATGATTATGTATGGAAGGAGATAAAATTGGAATGTCAGATTTATCCCGGGTGTCACTGCACGTACAAAATCATTGAAATTAATTTGAGAAGAGGTATTTCGGTACATTGCAGGTTTACACTAATTAAATGTGCTAGCTAGATGCAACTTCCAAATGTGGTTTATCAGGTAAGGCCCCCCCATGGGGACTTTAACTTCTGCTGTTACTTGGTTTATTGCTTATGTTTCTTTCTTTAGAAGACACGCAATGAGGGAAAGTGTTTTGTAGGTTTTGCATTTACTAGTTTGGACTGTTTAGGGAAATCCTGTAGAAATTGGAAGACTAGTAATAGGAAATTTACACAATTTGGGGTAGGTGAAATGGATGAGAAAATCCTTATGCTAAAATTACATAGTTTTCAGTATGCTGAAGGAACAAAAACAAACAAACAAACAAAAAGATTCTCTCATCAGAATGATGTTTTCTTAGATCTAAAAGAAATAACATTCAAAGTTCTTACTGGCTTTAGGCACTGCAGAACTTAATCACCAGTCAGACTTCAAATCCATTTTCCTTAATACTTCACACAATAATTTTCATCACTATTTTCCCCCATCTTTTCACAAATATGTTCCTTGCTGGAGGTTAGATTTTGCAATGGCCCAATCAGAAGAGTGAAGAAATACTTTAAGCTCATTCAATCAGGTTATACTCTGGACCAGTGCTCGGGTACAGCAAGATTCATTAAATATTTCCAATGAGTCCCCAAAAATTAGGTCCTACTCTCAGCAACCAAAATGCATCTCACACTGAGGCTTGTTCTTGGGCTTTTACAGTTGCCCTCAAAAAACATATCCTCAACACTGATGATTTTAGTGTTCCAGAGAAAGAATGTATTTGTGGTCACTCATGATTTATATAAGGAAAGAAAAAAAAAAAGGATCTCACCTAAAATTTCAGTTTGTCTCAACTTACCAAATCTTGAAGCAAGACACTGTGGGTGATATTGGCCAGAGAGTCTTGAAATTACTGTCTTAAATCTGCAGGGCTGATGACCTAAATGAATAGACACAACACATTTATTTAGTTGAAAACAAATTAAAAGCTTGTAATTAGAACCAGTTAGAATATGAGCTCCTATTTTCCTTGAGTGTCGGACAGAAGTAAAATAAATGAGGCATTTTGTGGGGATGTCCAGTATATTTGTATTAATTTTTCTTTCCTTTTGGAAGTAATTAATTTCTTTATACTGGAATGCAGTTACTCTATTATGTGTAGTACAAAGGCTGAAGATTTAAAATAATTAAAATTCTTACATTTAAATGTTGTTTTTAGCCAATTGAAATTAAGCACACGAAGATAAAGTGCTGTCATTTAATTTCAGGAAGATTGTAGTTAATTATTTATTAGAATAAAATAGATAAAAGATACAGTTCTGACAACATGTTGTAAAAAGGGACTTTACTATAATGTGCTTACTATATCATTCTGAAAATTATTTTACTGTCTAAATAATGTCTCTGACAGAAGAACAGTTGAAAGTACCATAATATACTTAAGCTACAGTTATGATTCTGGAAGGGAATGAAGAATAGAGTAAGTCCATGCCAGGAAACACATAAGAATGAAAAAAATGAAGAATATATGATCTGCTATTTAGAAATAGGAAAAAATAAAATGCAATAAAATAATTGTTTACCAATTTCCAATAACACTACATGTTTTCACTTTGAAAAAGCTATTAAAAATACAATTATATACACACATTATAATAGAATCTCAAAAAGGTAAAAAGGAAAAAAATACTTTTTCTCTTGCCACCTATATGAGTAATTTCTTTGTAGGAAAGCAGAGTCAACTACTTCCCTTCATGAATAATCATAAACCTACAGAAATAGTTTTTGTGTATTTTCATAATATTTAGGACATTCTTCTGATGCAAATTTTGTGAAGTGTATGGTATCTATTCTGAGATATATTTATGGATGTACTTTATTTTGAAGAGGCTATCCTAGATAGAGATTAATTTTGAGATTGTCACTGTGTATGGCAGAATACTACACTTGATACCATGAATATCTGCTGATACTTTCATGATACATTTCTCTAAATATTCAGAGACTGAATTTATAGCTACATTCTGCAAGATTTTAAAACTAGACAACATATCTTTGTAGAAATACAGTGCATTTTTTGTTGATGTTAAAAAACCAATGTCTTTATTGCAAAGAGAAATCTGACTTTTTTCAAAAAGCGATCTAAACTCAGAGACCACATACACAGAGTATGATATCTGAATACATCAATATGAAAAAAGTGAAGAACATGTTTCAACAAGCATCATTCTAATTTGATAAGAAATTGCTTTGGTTTACTAGTTAATATATGGTATCTGTCTCAATATGAAATCTGCCTTATTTGCAGGTTTGAGCAGAGGATTCATGTAGTATATGTTCTGATAGTCAGCACATATGTTTCAATGAGAAATATGACTGATTCAAGTACGACATATCTTCAAGAGGAAAAACATCTCATGTGATGAATAATTTATAAATGTCTTTCAAAAGATGATATATCTATGACCTGTATCAAATTTACTGAACATTCTTTTTTTTCAGTGTGTGGTGTGTAAGAATTTCTTGATCTCAGTAATCCATGATTTATATTCCTGCTGATATTCTAACATAGCCATATCACTCGTACTTTTACAAGTGAACAAAAAATAGATGTCAAAAGAAGCAAAACCACACATTACATATGCAATACATTTGATCTCAATTACATTCCAAATCAACCATGATACTGCAGTCTCTCAATTAACATCACAGCATTGTACTACCTGAGTAAAAGACGTATTAATATTTTTTCACCTTAAACATTTTGTAAACTGTTTACTAGATTTTAAGATAAAGTTTATATCAACAAATACTTAAAAAAAAAAAGAGAAATAGTGTTGCTGAAAATATATACACTCACACTAAACTTACCCAATTCAACATGCTTTTGTTCAAATTTTCAAAACAGCTTTAGGCAGCCTTAGTCTTTCTTCCACATTAAACTTGAACTTTCACAGGGTTATCATCTATTTGATAATTATTTTGTGGTTGCAAAATTGAAATTAATTAAGTTCTATCCTGTTCCCTCTGTTGCACATATCTACATATAGATTATTTCTTTTCTCTTTTCTGTCATTTCCTGTACGTTTCTCAGGAAAGCTTATCTGAGTTTGTGTTGCTTAGTAACAGTAAATAAAACCTAATTTTTATTTCAATTTTAACTGCAGTATTGCAGTAAATTAAACAGTAGGTTTGTGGGGATTTTTAGAAAATTCAATTTTCTTTTTCTATTTGTGATAATGATGGAAACACATTAGTAATTCTCTTAAATAATACTTCTGTAATATTTTAATTTGAAAAGAAATACATGGAGTAACATTATGTAAAAGTGACTTCCCACTGTAATTCAAGTAATTATATGTGCTATTTCCTGTTCATATTATGAGGAACATTTCAACTATTGCAATAGAGATAAAATTGTAAAATACAGTCTCGTGCTTATGCAACAGTTTGTTCTTTCATGAGCTCTGAAGCAAATTGGCCAATATAGTTTACAAGTCAACTCATTGATCACACTACAATCTGCAGGATTATTATTTGTCGTTATACAGTATAGGAAGAACCATGCAAAAAACTAGAAAATATGTTATACTTCTTGCCTGTTATTCTGCCTGTGATGGTGGTAGACACTTTTTAGGAAGAATGCACAATCCTGTTCACTAACTGAGATTTGCTCCCCTCAGTACCACTCCCTTTCCACTCCCTCCCCAGACAGTCCACAAGAGATGAATTATGGCAAATTCCCTTTATCTTCTATGTCTCTTATCTTTTGTCTATGACTTTTTTTCTAATCTGTTTCTGCACTTGCAGGTGCTTTCAGCTTTCACAATCTCCTGCAGCATAGGATAAAAAATATTCACTCACTTCTGTGTAAAGAAGTGCTATCTTAACTGTTTTAAACTGATCTTGTAATACTTAAATGACTATCTCCTAGCTTCAGTATTGTGAGATTTTGTTCTAAACTCAGATTGTACATTCTGTTACCCTCAATCATATCCTCACCTTACCTGTCTCCTCATTCTATTGAATAGTCAGTCACTTAGTATTTCCTTACAGAGCAGTTACTACATTCACTTTTTCAATTGTCTTTCTCTGTACAACCTTAAATTCTACTGCTTCTTTTTTTCAGATGCAAAGAACAAAACTTTTTATAGTAATTGAAGATGTAAGTCTGCCAAGGTTTTCTGCAGAAAAATATGCTTTTTCTAATTTCCAATTCCTTACCCAATGATGTTCCTTTTTTTTTTTTTGTCTTTCCAGAGACAAAACTGGAATGTTTTTAGACATGTGTCAACAATAACAAAAAGATTTGTTTCCTTATCTATTCCCACCAGTTCCTAGTTCATCATCATATGTAAGTGGGTTTTATTACTTTTCTTGGATGCATTTTTACAAGTGTTTATTTTGAAGCACACTTGCCACCATTTTGTCCATTGCTTCAATACCAACAAGTTTTGAAAGACTTCCTTATCATTTTCATCATGTCTGACCATCTAAAAAAGATAAATTTCATCATAAAGATAGAAATTTTAGCGAACATTCCCTTTTCCAAGTTATCAAAAATCAATTTTCTCCAACTATCATAAATACATAATTTTCCACCAAAAAAGATATCTAGGCCTGGTTTAGCACCTTACAGAATCAGGTGAAATGTTTTAATTTAATTTAACAGGGGGTTTCAGAGGAAACCAGATACTAGCCTGTTGGAAGTGAATTAACTTAAGAAACCCCTTTCCAAATTTGAAAATTCTTAAATATCAACCACAGTCTGTTCAAAATCATAAGAAAAAAAAAATCATACTTACTGTCTTTTAGAAGAAACACACCTTGAATTGTCTCGTATTTGAGCAATGGCAGATACGTTGTTCAGCGCCTTATGGGAAAGATTAAACTTTTAAACTTTTCTTGACATCCTTCCAGCTTGATTTTGCTTGATGTTGCTGTAGTAGCATTTTTTTTTTAAATTGATCAATCTTCTCTGACTAATTTCAGTATCTCAGGACTCAATTAAGTCCTACAATGGGTCATATAAGCTTTTGGGAAAAGTACTCAATACTATTTTGAAGGAAAAAAAGAACGACAAAAGTGTATATTTCATGTGGAATGAATTCACTTTATCTTATTGGGGATTTAGTTGTTAAAAGTTTTAAAGAGAATCATTATGAAGAAGTAAGGTATTTTTCTTCAAATTTCACAAAATCAGTTTGCAAATTAATCTTGAAGCATAATAAAACCACCATGTGTTTCATTATTTTACAATTAAATTTCTTAGCATTTTGAAGTTAACTGGAATATCTCTTCTAGCCTCCTTCCATCTTTAAGTTCTTCAGACAATTCCCTTCTTGCATTTCCCTTTCCCCTTTCTAAAGTTATAGTGCCCATGTTCACCATAATTTTTCAAAGCTCTTTTTATGTATACAGTAGGCTTCCATACAATCACCTTCATTTTCTTTTTCCTTAAAAATTATTACAGTTGTGATGTCTACAAAAATTTTGGTAATATCTGGGTGTTGGTAGTCTATGATGAGGCAAGTTTTCTTGTTTTATTGTTGCACTGTATTTTACTATCTATCTCTCTGAATCCACACTTCTCAGACTGCAAGCTTGTTGAAGAAGTTACTCTTTAGCAACATACACCTAACTCCAGCAACTCCATCATCCAATGAACCACAGCATTTTACTCATAGTGTTAAAAATTTGATCTGATTGAACAAAACAAGATCCTAAAAGATGTATATGGGCACCATGTACATTTTTTAAAGCAGAAGATGAAAAAGTAATCTGGTTATATTCTAGGAAAGAGAATTTATTTCCAAATTCTGTGGAATTATATTTTTTAATTGCTGTTGTGATTTAGTCAAGAACAAATTATTAAAAAAAAATTTGTGTAATAATGAAAATTCTAATTTTCATCAAGTCCCTGAGTATCAAAATGAGAGTTAGAAATCTGAGACCTGACCTTCATTTGGAAATGTGCTTATCTTCCTAAGAATGAAAATATAAATAATTTTACTGAATTACAAATTATAGAATTACAACTATTCTGAAGTTTCTTTGAATTTTTGAAGCTTCTTTTAATATCAAGCAGAGATTTTTTGAAAATTCAACTCATGTTTAAATCTTCATCAGCAGTTTAGAAGCCACAAGTCTATTCAAACTTGTGCCTTTACAGTAGTTTTAAGTCTTACCTTCTTTAATTATTATGCACTTACCAAGTTAAGGTGAAAATGTCACAAAACGCCTGTGTTGTTGTCCATGATTCAGCTGTATAAGAAGAGTTGAAGTCAAATTTTTATTTATTTTGTGATGAAACAGTATTAAAAGAAGAATAGTTTAAAATGCAGGTTTGATGGTTAGTGAAATAGGTATTTAAAAAAAAATCTTTTGTGACTGGAGTAAAAATACAAAATTGCCAGAACATACAAATGGAAAGCAATTATTCACAATATATTTAAGCAAGCACTCCATAGTGTTTTACTGAAAATGTAGGGAGAAAAAATAAACAAGTAAACAAACAGAATGTGCCAATAATAAAAATAAAACCAGTGAGCAACAGGTGTTCTCATAATCTATTTTAAAAGTTCTTATTTGCAAATGAATATCAAATCATCAGCAAGGAGGAAATAAATCGCATCCTCCCCAAACCTTCTTCAACATTAGTTTTCAACACCAGCTCTCAGATGTCTCAAAAAAAAAGCACTAGAACCAACATAATTATAATATGTCAATTACAACAACTCATACATTAGACAAAGCAGTCACTGGAACTGAATGTAACATATAATCCACCTCATTGAGATATGATTTTTGTTCAATTATAATAAAAAAAAGTCAGATTATTTTAATGGTTGTGAAAGCATTAACTGAGGTGACAGAAACTAAGTGAAAACTACTTAAAGAAGAAAATTGTTTACAACAATTTATTAAGCAAAGGTTCACTCCCCATTCTACATATATACATACACAGCAAACACACACACTTCTACAGCAAGCAGATCTTGCTGGAGATCACGGTTAACAGCGGAAAATCTTCTCCAAACAGCTAAGTGTATGGTGTTGGAAGGAATCTATTTTCCTTTTGAAAATTATCAGCTCTATCTCAAATGTTTCATAGAATCACAGAATGGTTTGGGTTGGATGGGTCCTTAAAAATCATCTAGTTCCAACCTTCCTGCCGTGTGCAGGGACACCTGTCACTAAACCTGGTTGCTAAAAGCCCTGTCCAACATTACCTTGAACACTTCCAGGCACTGGGAAGCCACAGCTTCTCTTGGAGACTTGTTTCGGTGTCTCACCACCCATACAGTAAAATATTTCTTCTGAATACCTAAACTTAAGCTTCTTTCAGTTTAAAGCCTTTAGCCCTTGTCTTATCACTACATACCCTTATAAAAAGTCCTTCTCGAACTTCTTGTAGCCCCCTTTAGGACTGGAAGGCTGCTCTAAGGTCTGTTCCTTCTCTTCTCCAGGCTGAACAACCCCAACTATCTCAGCCTGTCTTCATAGGGCAAATGCTTTATTCATCTGATCGTCTTCATGGCCTTCCTCTGGACTTGGTCCAGCTGGTTCATGATCTTCTTATGTTGGGGGTCCCAAAGCTGGATGCAGTACTCTAAGAGGGATCTCACTAGGACAGAGTAGAGAGGGCAGCATCACCTCTGTAGACCTGCTTGCCATGCTTCTTTTGATGCAGCCTAGGACAAGTTGGCTTTCTGGGCTGCAAGCACATATCGCTGGGTCACGTGGAACTTCTCATCAACCAACACTCCCACGTCCTTCTCCTTAGAGCTGCTCTCAATCCATTCTACACCCAGTCTGTATCTGTGCTTGGGATTGCCCCTCAAGAGCAAGACATTATACATGGCTTCAATAAGTTCTCAACAGGAGAGGGGAAGAAAATAAGACAGAACAGCAAATGGATCAAGATAAAAATAAATTTACCAATTGACACCACAGGCAAAACAGACTCAACTTGGGGAAAGCAAGTTGAATTTATTTCCAATTAAAAGCAAATTAGAATGGTGAGGAACCAAGGCAAAAATATCAACACCTTTCCCCCACCAACCCTTCATCCCAGGCTCAATTTCACTTCCTTGATCTCAACTCTTCTGCCTCCTCATCCTGCTTCAAGTAGTGCAGGGGAAAGAATAGTGAGGGGTTGCAATTAGTCCATACCAGAGGAAGCCAAATATTTCTCTGCTGGTCTATTAAAGCTGGGAAAATCTGTGAGGCAGATAACAATGTGCTGTAGTACTCTGAAGGTACATTGATATCTGATCCTTTTGTCATGGGCTGTACTCACTATATATTGCCACACATATGCTGTGCCTAAGATTGCTTGTAGATCATGAAACTTTAGATGCTTCATAAGCAGCTACGGAATTATGTGACTGATATTAGAGAAAAAAAAGTCCCTATTATCAGTATCAACAGTATTTACTGTCAAGAAGTGTGTGTGGAAGAAATAATCACAATTATTAACTGAAATAAAGAAGATTCAAATGTTTCAGATGTGTCAATTTCTCTCTATAAATTCTCTTAATGTATGCTAAACTGGGCACCACATTCATCTGGACTGCTTGAGACTAAATATAGACTCTGTCACAACTTACAAAAGATAATTTTGATACAGGAAAAAAAATTAATTAAAAAAAAAAAAGGAAAGAAGACCAATCAAACATTTTGTGTTAAATAGCCACTAACAAAACAGAGATCATGCTATTGCTTTACTGACTACATAAGAAATCATATCTATGGACAACCTTAGGTGTCGAATAAGACTTCTAAATTATTCTTATGTTAGGAAGGGTTTCCCAGACAAAGAGAAAAAAATGAGGAATTGAAAATATGAGGGTTTTCCTACAGTGTTGCTTTCATAAAGCAAAAGAGAGAAAACAAATGAATATTTAATCTTTGTTCATGTAGACTTCATTTTTTTCATGATTTTTTTTTTTTGAACAAAGCAAAATGTTCTTTTGATTCTGAGATTTTGCCCATCCTGTAGCTTAATGTCTTCCATGAGCAAATTTTGAGTTTTTAAATCAAGCAGTTTGTCTCATGTCCACCAAATCACTTTTTGTTCAACTTCTCTACATTAACTGCATTTACATAGGCCGTTTACATAAGCACTGTTACAACAATGAAAAAAATGCAGATATTTAAAATCACGATCTACTACACTGCAGAGTAAAGCTGGGTGTATGGTCAACGTGTCACCTCTGATGAATGGGGTCACAATTGTTTTGATAGATTGAGCTAACTACTTGTTTATGCATATACACAAAAACCTGTCTTGCATTTTTTCTCATAAATTGTGCAGGATTATCCTCTTGAAATGTTTTTGTCTGTCAGATACACCCAAGTTTTAATTCTCCTCAGATTTGTGGTATTGACTCACATTTCATAGACCTGAAATAATAAACTTCTATTTCTAAAAAATAATAAAATCCTATTTTTTGAATCTGAATTCCGATTTCATGTATTAGTCAACAGTATATAATTGCTAAAAAAACAAACCACCAAAAATCCCACAAAACCCATCAGAAACCAAAACCACAAAGGAAATAGAGTGCACACCACCAAAAAACAGAATCTATGCTTGTCTGAAAACACTGTAAATGACTGGTAACACTCAATTTTGGAATGCAAAGTCCTAAAAACAACACCCAAAATATTCTGAAGTGACACAACTGAATCTGAATTCTTCATCATATAGCTAAAATGGGTATGTACTACAGTAGAAAAAGTAGTTGGGCTTGCAATCATTTTTCAATTTCAGTAAAAGACAGTTTATACATCTTTTACTTCTCATAAAAATAGAAAAAAAGTGATCCTAGGGGGATAGATAGGTTACAAAAGGTGAATTTTTTCAAAATTACTTATGCAGTCTACCAACTCCATAAACATCAAGTTGCATCAAAAAACCAAATGCAATTATCTAGTCCATAACTACATAAGAAATTTAGAAAAAGAAAAAAAAAGTCTTATAATCCCCTGTAAAAACCCCCATGATTGTAAATGGACACACACCAGTGCTAATGTTTCAGTCTGTGGCCCATGTGGCAAGGGGCACATTTTTCTTTGAAGAATTTTTTGTTGGATAATCCAAGTTAAAGAAAAAGAATTTCAACATATCTAGCTGTCTTTTATACTTCATTTGGAAGGAAATATTTTGCAATTTAATTGTGCAGCATGCAATTTAGGTGTACCTCTTTAACAGGAAACAATGTAATTTGGCATTAAAACTATTTTAGTGACAATACCTTTCCTAAGATATAATTTTAAATCTTTGGTAAAGCTATCTGAGAGGAGAGAGAGTTGGAGCCTTCTGATCCAATATCACTGGCAATTTAAATTAATATAATCTTTGGGTCATTTGTAATGACCTTCTAGCTATGACATGTACACCAAATACAAAGAAGTGTCACAAAAACATTTAATCTGGAAATGGTCTTTTTGTTTGTCTCTCCAGCAATAATGGTATGCTAAAAATATCTTTATTGTGAGGCATGTTCAGTGAGCTGTGCTTCCCTCATCATAGCTTGTGTCCAATATGATTATAGTCTTTGGAGCTCTTTGGATAATTTGCTGACAAAACCTCCCTTGTTCCTGCTTTTGACAATCTCTATGACAATATATGAGATTTGACCTTTTCACTGATGTCATGTACAATAGTCCTTACAGAATAACTATTAAAAAGAACCCCAAGCCCCCACAATATGTTTAAGTGGAAATGAAAGCTAAATCTCCAAGTTCTTTTTGGTGGATGCAGACGCTTTAAAGGTCCATAAGAAACTTCTGGCTTTGATGTGGAAAGCTCTTGTGCATTTTTACTCACTCAGCATGGAAGAATTGATAAAAGGAATGTATTGCATAGAATACTTTCAGATGTGGAAAGCTCTTGTGGAAGAGGAAGGCAGAGTCATGAACAACAGCCAAATGCCCAAAGTATGTCAGCTCAGGATAGATGAGGATAACTCTGTTTTCAAGGTATTAATGTTCTAATAGCAGTAATGGAATGATATGAGCTATTTTAAAGTTTCCAAGTAGAGAACTATATAGAGGTGAATTTTTGACATTCTGTCTCTAAATGTCACCCAGGAATTTTCAAACAAATTAAACAGTTTAAATTTAAATGGTAAGAAAAAAAAATCAGTGAGAAAACTCATAGATATTATGATGTACCATATATTTTCAGCTTGGATACAGTAAAACTCCTTTACTCTTTTTAGAATTCAATATTGTTGAAAACATTTTCCACATATCACGGTCAAAGCCTTACAACCATGGTTTTGCAAATGACCAAGTTCAGTTCTTCTTTACAATTTCTCTCAATGAATACTTTACTTGCTTAACGACAATGATAGTCTTCTTGGTCATGAATTCTATATTTATTCATTTTTCTTTACATTCAAATTATTTTACAAATGGAATGTTCCAAATGTTAAGCAGCGATATTAACTTTGAGCCAACTGTGTGCCTATGTGGCAGAGGGCAAATGGAATCCTGATTTATATCAAAGATAGTGTGGACAGCAGGACGAGAAAAGTGATTGTCCCTCTGTACTTAGCACTTGTGAGGCCAGACCTCAAATTCTGTGTTCAGTTCTGGGTACCTCATTTCAAGAAAGACACTGAGGTGCTGCAGCATTTTCAGAGAAGGGTAACAAGGCTGGTGGAAGGGTCTAGAGAGTAAATAGTGTAGAAGGGTGCTGAGGGAGCTGGGGTTGTTTAGTTTGGAGAAAAGGAGGTTCAAGAGAGACCTCATCACTCTCTACAACTACCTGAAAGGAGGCTGTAGTTAGATGGGAGTTGGTCTCTTCTCCCAGGCAACTAGGGATGGGATGAGAGGCCTCATGGTGTGTGAGGGGAGGTTCAGGCTGGACGTGAGAAAGAATTTCCTTACTGAAATGATTGTCAAGCACTGGACTGCCCAGGGAAGAGGTGAGGTCACCATCCCTAAAAGTGGTAAAGAAATGGCTGGTGTGGCAGTTAGCGATACAATTTAGTTGAGAAGGTGGTTTCGGTCAACGGTTGGACTCAAGGATCTTAGAGGTCTTAGAGGCCTTTTCCAGCTGTAACGTTCATATGAAATACCTGCATTGCATTTTTGTTCATTTAGCAAGGAAGAACTGATAACAGAATTTTTTGCATAGAACACTTTTAAAGAATTTTGATAATACAAAGAGAGTGAATGACACAATTATCTCTAACAATTTACAATTAATAATGTGGACATTTGTAATAATTTACTGTGGAGCTTGTACCATAACAATACAGTGGCTATTTTGAAGCTGTAGGAGATAAATAGTTGTTAATTAAAAATCAGGTAACTTTAGCTAGAAAATCCCCAAATAAATTAAATATTTAGTGATAGACTATAGGTGCAAATGTTGGACAGATGTTCTTAAGGGGTCAAAACAATTCATAAAAAAGGATTAATACATATAACAGGTTTCCATATTAACCACTAAATATTTTCTCTAAAGTTCAATTTCCTGCTGATTCAAAGATAATCTCTTCCACTTTACACAGTTCATTTAGACATCATTTCAATTATAGATTGTGAATAGAGGAATATTCTCTTTTAGCTTATCTGCATTCATAGGTTAAATTCTGGATTCTAGAATACAAAGTGAAGTAAGTTCCATGCAAAATTGCGTAAGGAAAAAGTTTCAGAACAGAAACCCTCTAAATATGCTAGGGGGTTTTCAGTTGTTGTTTTGCTTTTTTTTTTTTTCCTTCTTAAAATGGATTAAAACAAACAAAAAAGCCTCAAAGACAACAAAAATCCCACAAAAATATTTTTCATTATCTTTTTCTGGCAAGTTACTTACCTTTACTACTCAGAAGAATTTGGTTTCTTTTTGGTGGGAGGGGCATGGAGGAGTGTTAATTGTTAGGGGTTTTTTTTGCTTAGAAAGTTTACTTAACTAGCATGCAGTTCAAAACGCTACATATTAGACAGTGTCATCCTTTAAAAGTGGAAGCTTTGAAAGCATCAATTCAAAGAAATCTACAGCTCTAAACAATGGGTTTCAGGTACAAGCTTTGCCAATTTTCACTCAAAGTGCATGCAAAGTTTGCATTTCAATAAATCAAATTCTAAATTAAAGCCTAATAAGCAAGCATGAAAATGAAAACTACACAATTAAAAATGCCTTGAGTGACTTGAATAACATCAATGAGTTTTTGTAACAACTTCCAGGATAAAATACAATCCTTCAGATACAAGGAGAAAGAACTAGTCCAATAAAGACAATTAGAACAAGGCTGAAAACTACTTCTACTTGACTTAACTAGCTTGTTTTTTCTGGACATTGTGATCCTGGTTATGATGTATTTGTGATGAATTTGAAACTGCTTCAGAGAAATTGAATCTTTAAGACTTAGTCTCATTACATTTTCCACAGAGCCAATTCTATAGATTTAATTAACAATAAACTTAGACAAAAGTTAATTTTTTTTTTACCATTGACAAATACTAGAATCATTTATTTCTCATTCAAGAGAATCAGAGTTAATGTTATACAGATGAGGATCAATAATTTGACAATAGTGGTTTCACGAACAAATTAGTGTTTTAAAATCACATTGTCCAGACAACATAAAACCTCTATCCTAAGATGCCGTATTATATATTGTTTGAAAATATTTTAAACCGATAAAGCAGTACAGTTTCTAGCTACAGCACATTTCTAGAATTATTTACTGTTTAGAAGTCAATCCTTTCCCTCTAGTATGCAATGCTCTGAGGTTTTGTTTGTTTCTTGTTTTGTTGTTTGTTTGGGGTTTTTTATATCAAAAGAAAATGCTAAGAATGTTAAAATAAAAAAGCAGATATGAATGGCAGAAATTTCCACCAGTGCCAATATCAGAAGACTAAAAGAATGCAAGTCTTTCACCCTTTTTCCAAGTAGAGTCAGTAAAATTAACAGTGTTATTACGTCAGGATCCTCACATATAGCAACAAATTAGATCACAATATTAGATATTAAAAATTTTATATTTTCCATTCTTCTTATTTTACACTGCTTCTAGTTTTGATCTTCAGGTGTTTTAGTCTAGAATGCCATCAAGACCTCTTGAAGAGATATTGTAGAAACTGTTCATAGCCCCTGAGAACAGTTCTGCCTCTTTATTAATTGAATTTCTCAAAAGAATAAATGTTTATGGAAAATACTTTAAGTGAAGTTTCTTTCTGTATCTACTTTGACTATTTTACTTTGACTATTTTACTTTGACTATACTAGTGTTGGTGAAGTTTCACATAAATATATGTATGAAAACTTTAAGCTTTGTGCAGTTTCTGTTTTCACGAAAATTAGCAATAAAAAATTAGTATGGAACCTTCTTGTTTGACTGTTTTATTTGCCTTTTCTTTGCATTGTATTTTTTGTGCATCTCTGTTATGGGTGTCTATTGACTCCAACAATTTTCTGATATTCTGCTAAGGCTATTGGGAAGTAAGTTTAAATTAGCAGAATATATGGGTATATGCACCTATGTCTTATTATAAGCTGTTGTCATTCTTCTATTTTTTCCTCACAGTAGAATCACACACAAATTTCAAATTTTGTGACAATGAAGAAAAACAAAACCAAACCAACATAGTTTGTTTTTATGAGACCAGCAGCACACACTGAATCTTTTTTCTGGCTTTTACATGAATGTTGACCTGAATAAATAACCCACCCCCCCCTTAAATTTTGGAACACTCAGAACTCTGAAAGTCCTACACTAAACTTCAATGGAAATAAGTGCACCTCAGTGTTCTTGAATGTCTGCTTCCAGACAGACTCAAAGATAAGAAGGTAAATATTGCTATGGGGAAATTTACTGATAATTTGTTAGGAGTGAAACTGTCCCTTTAAAAACAATGCTTAGATGGAAAGGAATTTTAAATAATTCTCAGTTTACCTCATGTCAGGTTAATTTGCAAGACAATTGTTTCTAATATCACTCTTCTTGCAATATAAAGAGAGTATTACACTCACATTAAATGCATAATATTTTCAACCGTAGGGAAATAGACATGTTTTAGCTTTTTTTAGTTTGTGGTAGATTTTTGTTGAAAATAGAACACACATTAAATAGTATTTCACACGTGATTATATTTTTTTTTGAAACCTGTTATATGCTTTTTCAAGTGAGAATGGAAAGCAGAACTTAGAGATGAACTCCATGTAACAATGAAGTCAGTGCTGTGCAGTGCTGTTTTTCTCTTAAATAAATAGATACTGTGAATTAACAACAACAACATATCTGTGACTAGAAAAGTGTGTTAATTTTGACTGATATTTTCCTTATGGTTTTTCTTATGGTTTTTGACTGCTATATTTTTCTTAACAATGGCTGGCATAGGGCTGTGTTTTGGATTTGTGCTGAACACAGAGTTGATAATATAGAGATATTTTTGTTATTGCTGAGCAGTGCTCAATGCCAGGCCTTTTCTGCTTTCCATACTGCCACACTGGTGAGGAAGCTGGGGATGCATGGAAGGTTGGGAGGAGACACAGATGGGGCAGGTGTCTAAACGGATATCTCAGACCTTATGGCATCATGCTCAGTATATAAAGTGGAGGGAAGAAGGAGGAAGGTGGGGATGTTTGGAGTGTGTGTCTTCTCAAGCAACCATTATTCGTGATGCAGTCTGGCTCTCCTGAACACAGCTGAACACCTGCTTACCAAAGGGAAGCAATAAATTACTTGTTTTGCTTTGCTTGTGCACAGCTTTTGCTTTTGCTATTGAACTGTCTTCATCTGAACCCAAGAGTTTTCTAGCTTTTACTCTTCCAATTCTTTACCCAATCCTGTTGGTGGGAGAGTGAATAAGTGGCTGCATGGGGCTTGGTTGCTGGCTGGGGTTAAACCATGAAAAGTTTTTAGTGTGGGGTGGCAAAAGAGGTGTAAATTCCTGTTTGTTCTAAAACGGTTACATTTTTAAGGTCTACTAACTCTCTTATAATGAAACTTAGGTAATTTTCAATAGTACTTTTATTCTATTTCAACTGCTTCTTTTACTACAAAGAAAGATAATTCTGCATTAGCTAATCTGGGTTTTTATTTGTACACCTGCTAGAAAATCTGAAAATTTCACTTGCTTAATTTCAGATAGGTTATTTTTCCCTTAGATCTAGGTAACCTAGATGTTTTCAGAGACTTTTTTTTTCTTCCGTGCTTTCTCATTTGCTTCTGCTTGAAGGTCGCGGAGTTTCCAAATTCCTTAGTTAGTAGCATCCTTTAGATCACCAGATGAGGCCTGGTATCATATGGCCTTTGTTAAATCAACGCTCTATTTGCCAATTTTACTGTTAGCTCACTATAAGGCCATCATCAGCCAACAGAATTACTGAACAGTTAAAGAACAATTTATTAATGATTATTATTTTGGGACAACATTTTCATTTTTGATTATAATATTTTAACTCTCTGCTTTGAAATTTGTTTTTTTAGTAATTCTCAGAGGTGCTTTCTGTTGGTTGGCTTCTGACCAGCATTCCTGATTAAGAAATTTTTATGCATTTAAGACAGATATGTTATTATTAAGTGTAGGAAAGACCATGTTTATTTAAAGTCTCTCCCGAGCTATCCCAGAGCTCACCATTTGGACTATGAAATGTTAATGATTTTGTTTTGCTAGGGCTATCACGGGGTGATCCAGCATAGTGTAGGTCAGTGATGTCTTGGCTTTCAGCCTGTGTATTTTATAAGTTCTAAATCTGCCTGTCAAGGGAAAGAACAGAAAGGTAACAACTGCTAGTTAAATCAAATCACTTCTACTAAATTGGACAAATTCAGTTAGCCTTTGATGCACCTTGGCCCAGGTCCATGCTGGTGAGATTGATTGTGTTCAATCTCATGGGTGAACAAAACACAGTCCAAGAATACCATAGGACATGCTGTCTGCAAGGACAGCTTTATATGGACAAAAGGATGTTACTCAGACTTGATGTACAGATATGGTTGGAAATAAGTGCTAAAATTTGTCATGACAAAAAATGTTAGAGTCCATATTTAATAAATTATAATTTATTTCTAGTTATTTTAAGGATAAATTTTAAATTTTCAATATGTCCAGCTTAAATTTATATCTCCAAGATATTCTAATTTTCTCTGAAAATAAGTTTTAAGAGTAGCAAGAATACCCAATGTAGCAGGATCTAAGAATCACTGATCAGTTGTTATTAATGTGGAATTTCAGTAAATAGCATTGCCTTTATCAATACTCCTAAATCTTATGAGTTTTTATCAGTATTACAGTTCTTGTAAATAGTTGGTACATTGCCCACACTGAAAGGAGGATTTCCCACTCTGAGACACAATCTTGTTATAAAAAACAGAACAGTGATGCTTCACATCATTTTCCTACAGGCATAGGAATGAAACAAATGTACTAAACTTATCTCATAATGTGAGGGAAAAATAGATATTTAAGTTAGTTGGGTTTAATAATTTCCGTATAAATTTATTTCAGACACAGGGGTTTTTTTTCCTACTATATATAGATTTCATAATAGTACTTTAAAAGCAAACAAAAACATAAATCTGACACCTTAAAATTGTCACTCGTGATTAATAATGTTGTTTTTGTTAGGACTTAACCCAGCTTTGTTCTGTCTTGCTTTTCTGTTTTGAGAGTATAAAACCTTGTGACAAGGCTCACTTGTTCTGTGTGGTAAGGCACAAATTCTCCTTCATGAAATAAATAAGAATGTTATAACTCAGAAATAGAGTTTTAATGCTAAAAAGGTAACATTTTCATCTACGTAAAGATGTGATTATCATGGCATGCTTTACAGCCGAGCATCAATGGAAAATGGAAATATGAAAATATGTTGCCCGGTGAATGTTGGAAGACCAAGTTTACCATAAATTTAACCTCTCAATCTTATTCATCTATGGGAACCTGCATGAGGTAACACTACAAAATTAAATTTAAAAAAATATTATTAATTAACAAATTAGGAAAGGATCATGCATTTTTCACTGCAAAAAAAGAGTGTTAATGAGAAGGTTGTAGTGAGTCTTCTCTACACACCTAAGGCTTGAGGAATTAATACTCTTGTTAGAAACCAATAAATAAATAAACTTCATCAGGTCCTCTAACATGCCTAAAATCCTACATCATTTGAACTTTTTCCCTAATTTCTAATGGGGAAGCTTCTTGCATGTATTAGTGATGGCTTTAAGTGTCTTTTTTCCAAGGCTGCAGTTCAACTCACTTCCAGAATATGGGTCTGACAGAAAGGCAGCAGCAACCTAGGAATTTTGACAAGACCACAATTTTGATATCCATGTTGGTTAGGAAGAATCCAAACTTTCTCTATGACCTCAGTAACTTAATACATTTTGGAAAAAAATTAGTGAGCATTTAGAGTAAGTGTGTAGAAGACAGACCACTGGCAGTTAAAAATAATGTAAGTGAAATGTAAGTGAAAGTCAAATATGACATGAACTAAAAATTTTATAAAATATCACAGTAAACTGCAGTAACGATTATAGAAGACAAGCCTAGTTTCAGTTTAGAGAGTATGAAGTTGTGTATTGGGTGTCCACAGCAATGAGGGCTGCAGGGCAGCCTCTGTGAGGAGAGCCCGAGGCTGCCCCATGACAGGCACAGCTTGTTCTAGCTGGCTCCAGCTGTCCCTAAGAAACTCACAACGCAACATAGCTGAGCCCCTCAATCAAGCTGGTGATGGTCCTGTGAAAACGTTACTAATAAATTACAAATCCATTAAAAAAGGTCTTACGAATATGCAAGCAATCTAGAGCAAGTATGATTTGCTTTTAACTTGCTGTCCTGTTTTGGAACTTTCAACATACAACCAGCTGAGATATTCCTCAGATGATCTTAGAGAATCTGGTTTGTATAAAACTAGGTCTGTGACATGCTGGATTTTTTTCTATAAACTCCTTGAAGAAACTGGTTAATTCAGTGAAAGTCTTGTCTCTTTAGTTACACTTCCTTCCCTTGTTCCTTTCTCCTGAAGAAATTAGATGCAGAAAACCTATGTAGTGGTCAGTTCACTTGTGATTACTTTGTTGATGTTTTGATCATGAATAGAGTGTCTATGCTGAAAAAAACCCAACACTTGTTAAGCTGGAGGAAAAAAAAATGAGAACTGGCCCTTAAGTGGACACACATGCAGACACTTGGTGTACAAAAGAATAAAAATGACATGCTGAACTTTGGAGAGATTTTTATGATATTTTTAGACTAGCTAAAATGCTCCAACCTTTAAAAAAATATATAAATATCTAAAGAGTATAAATAGATTGGATTTTTTCCAATATTAAAAGAAATACTTCCTGAATTGAAAGTGGTACAGCTAACACAGAGATCACTGTATTAATTATAATCCTACCAGTTCCTAAACATTGAAGAAGCTGTGCATCTAGTAGGTTTTACTATCTAGTCATGTTTTTAGATGCAGATTCAGCTGTTCAAGTAAGGGTATATCACAGTGACAATGATTAGCATTTATGCAATTTTAATCGTTGGGAGCCTGTTTTTGTTTTTTGCTTGTTTGGGTTTTTTTGGTGTTTTTGTTTAGTTGGTTGGTTGGGGTTTTTGTTTGTTTGTTTGTTTGTTTTGTTGTGTTTTGTTTTGGTTTTTTCCCTTTGGTATAAACTATGGAAATTAATAACCCAGAAATAAAATGCTTATGTGTAAAACCACTACATTCTGTTGCACCCAAAGAGTACAGAACTGAAATAATCTGAAACTTAATGTTTGCTTCCTATGTAATTTTCCCCGAGGTTCAAGAAGAATGTCTTGTCAAATACCACTCAAAAGACTGGCACAGGCTAAAAAGCAATGTGACCCCCAAATAAGAGAACAGCTACACTACTATTTCCATGTGATATTTTTCAAATTATCTATTTTTTTAAATAAAATATCTCTGCCTTTTAAATGTTAGGATTTTTTTTTAAAAGTTAAGAGGATGAGTTAAGTTGTTGATATTTTGGAAACATAAAAACATAAAAACATCTAGAAGTACAGTTGAAAGAAACAAAAAAATTATTGACATTCTTTTAGGCTCTATACACCAAATAAATCCTGTATTTTATGCCTAAGTATGAAGGTAACAATAAAACTTTCCATCTCTAGATAAAGTATTACAGTTGCCATTTAACCTTGCATAAACCTATAAAACAAACAGACCCATAAAATTCACATCAAGAGTATCCCAGGGAAAACACATGCTCTCCAGTACAGAAGTTAAATGAGCCTATATTTAAGAACGTTTTGCAAAGATATACTATTGATCTTCCAAAAACTATAATTTGGTGATAGTTCAATGTATATATATAGTTTTGTCTCTAATTTAAAATCTTCCTCGTTTTGTTTGCTTTGTTCCAAAACTGAGATCCTACATTTTCTAGATAGATAGTATTGTTTGAGGCAAATGCTAGTATAACTCATGCACTTCAAATTAATATGAAAAATTAATTATTAACATCTATTTCAGGCTATCAACGAAAATTTAACAGGAGCATTTCCCCTTCTAAAGCTCCTGTTTTAACTTCATTGTTTCCCCTTAAGTTTCTGTTATCTTTTTACTCACTGATATAGTTCTCATTTGCCGCATCTAAAACTATTTCTCTTCTCTATCCGTTTAACTATAAAATAGTACTATAAAAAGCAAGATATTTTTCACATAAAGACACATCCCCATCTGACAAAAAGCTAGTCAACCTTTTCCTTTTTAAAAATATCTGAAGGCAAGTTGATCAAAACAGCCCCATATATGCTAACAATTACTTTGGAGACATCCTCAGGAGACCATTCTCTGCTATGAATTCTAAATGGACAGGAGTTTGCTACCGTGGTGCTTCAGGGTACATCGGCATAATATAATAGTGGTCAGGGCAACTCTGAGCTTACAATAACAAGCCCTACTGAGAGATAGAATATCATCGCACAGACTTACAACCAACTTTACATGCAGACAGCTTGCTTTTTAAGTCTAGACACAGCTTTCTTTCTCCAGCAAAATAACACATAGAGCTACCTTAAATAGAAGATCCTCAGTCTTCAGAAGTTGACTATACTTCACCCTCATTATTGTGTAGCCACAAGCTGCCCGCTGTCACCAGTACTGGATGCTGTGTGTTTCCATCACGAATTGCTTAACCCACCCCAAATCCAAACAATCCAGAATCCAATTCCCACCAATTGAAATTCCCACTCATTGAGAGTATTCAGGACCAGATTCCTTTCATATAATAGAATACCACTTAAAAAATCTGGGGTCTAAGTAGGGGGAGTGCAGAAGAGAGCCTTCTCCATATGATTGAGGGTGAAACAAAAGGAAGAAATCAAGCACGTTATGGAAATAAATAAGTACAGTAGTTTTAAACCACCACAAACCAGATCTACCTAGTCTTGTTATTTTACTTTGTTCTTAGTGTTCTATCTTATTACAGAGATTTTTAATAGCAAAATTACCCACCCACCCTGTGTGGCAATGATGACTTACTGTTTACCTGCAGAAATAAATTAAAGACAGCATAGCTCTATTGTGATTCAATAACGAGGAAGAGATTAAGAAATTCAAGATTGTGAACTCTGCAGAAAGATATTGAAAGCAAGATATCACAATTTTTGTTTAAGCAAGCATCTAATTAATACTATTTATTGTACTATACAATAAATTAATATTAATAGAAACCTGATGTAACATGAAAATGCAACAGTACATTATTTTGTTTTCTTTCCCAGTACTAGTTCAAAGTATACTGCATTACAGTTCTTGTGCTAATCCCACATAAAAATAAATATTATTTAAAAATATTTTTGGTTGTCTCTGTAAATATAGCTCTTTATGATGACATAATTTTAATGTTACCAGATTAATCACCTGACTTAGCTAGCTAAGTTATTAATAGCTTCTCAGCACAGTATTGATTACAGCAAGAAGAAAAAAGTGTGCATAAATTTAAATAGCTGTTCCTTGTACAAGAAAGTATGGAAGCTCTCTTACATTTTGTGTTGCTAGAACTCACTGTCTTTTTTCCATTTTTTTTTTCTCTCCCCCACAGCCACCTCTGCATTGTCACTTTATGAATACTCAAACACAACACTGAAGGAAGCAAACACAGTTTAACAAATGTTCCCTAACTACAGAGCCTGTCAAACGTTCCCGGTCACAGCTCTCACTGGCAGTCAGCCTTCAGCTGACACAATTTTCTGCTCTTCTTTGTANTCACTGGCAGTCAGCCTTCAGCTGTTTTAAAGTGTGACACAAAATTTTCTGCTCTTCCTTGTGAATCACATCACTTTTTATGTTAAAGTTTGTAACAAAATTATAAAAATGATTTGAAGATGATTTGAAGACACACTTAGTGCTGTAGTCTAGTGGTAGTGGATCAAGGGTTGGACTTGATGATCTCAGAGGTCCTTTCCAACCCATCTTATTCTATGATTCTATGATTTTTATGATTCTATGATTCTATGACCCAGCCAGGGTTTTTTTCATGTAACTAATCCCTCACTGCCTTGCAAGACCAAAGACTAAGAACAGTGTTCTCTAAAGATTAAATAACTGCTACATGTATTGCCAAGGAAATTTCAGAAGATGATGTTTCTTTTTAAGTAGATGTGGTCACAGTTCTTTCTGAGAAATAAATTATTCAGATTCTTTTTGTCAGTATAAGGTTTAAACTGCAGGCTTTTTCTTTGATAGAAAATAAGACTTTCAGATTGCATTTGATAATACAAGTCAATATCTTTATTTAATTGAATTTCAAAAGGAGGTAAAATTAAGTATGTTAAGACACAACACTTAGATTTTTCATCTATTATGTTAAGGTTTACTTAAGTTAATGAATATTAACCACCTTCAGAAGATTGGTTCATATAATTGGAATATTTTTAAAAATGTAAATTTTAATAAAACCCACTACTTTTCATTTTGAAAAATTTTTAAAATACATTTCTTGCCCTTTTATGTGTCCTCTCTGAATATTCTGTCATTAAATTTTATTGACATTGTCTTAAATATTTTTCTTATTTCCAGTTTGACAGGCTGAGGAAAAATTGTTTCATACTTTCAGTCTTGTAACTGAATTTTTTCAAATAATGACATTATTGTTGAGAAATGAAACTGCAGTGACCATGAAGAGTTAGAAGGATTTTTTATTACTTGTTGCTTGTTTCTTTTTTAAAAATGGCGCTTTTTTTTAAACAAAGGATATTTAATTACAGTCAAATTTGAACTAACATTTCTTAATTGTAATGTTTTATTTGTTCCTGACTACCTTTAATATTGCAATTTTTTACTCTGGTTTTAAAACTAATTTAGAATTATAAAAAAGAGAATACATGTTGGTAACATTAATGTCTCCTCATTTAATAATATTCTTTCCCCATAGTACTGCATAAGCATAGTTGTGCTAAATGTATAGCTATACTTTTTATTCTTAAGGTACAACTATGATTTTGTCCTTTTTATCCATATTCCCTTAGACAAATACCAGTTGGTGGGTTTGTTTTTTTCCTTAGCCATATTACCAGATATGAATATCAAAGAGGGACTTTTAAGAGCAAGAAAGCAAATTTGATAAGCTAGTGAGTATTCATGCAGGACCTGTAAGGCACTTAGGTTGGAAAAGACCTTTAAGATCATTGAGTCCAGCCACTAAACTAAAACTGCCAAGAACACCACTAAATCCTAAGGCCACATCTACATGCCTTTTAAATACCTGCAGGGATGGTAACTCAATCACTTCCCAGTCAGTCTGTTCCAATGCTTTATAACCCTCTGGGAAAGAAATTGTTCCTAATAACTAATATGATATTGAGAAGTCAATATGTTAGCATGAGGAATGGATGTGTAAGTGCATGTATGCACCTCTGCAAGGGAACATGCTGGAATACCCCATACTGGTCTGTGCTGCACTCTAGTGGATAGCATGACAATGCGAGCATTGCTACCTGTCAGGGGAAGACACTTGGTTTGGTTTGTTACACAAATCACAGTACAGGAGAGAGAAAGACTGCAGCCATCGATGGGATATGTACAGTGTGCCTTGGAAATTCATTTGGATTCTGTCTGATGTTGAGGGGCTCTCAGCAACTGATGGCACATGATTTACTCACGATCTATATTTTTCTTCTAACTTCAATTCTGCGTCACTATTTGCTGTCAAGCTTTTCTTACTGAGGTCTAGAAGGGACCTTGCACTCTGCCCAACTCCCTGGTGCAGCACACATAGCTACAATCAGAGATCATTTCACCCACTTATTAAATCAACCATTAACATGAGAACTCCCTACCTTCCAGCTACACTGAGATCTTAAACCTTTAAGGTACCCAAGACTATCATAAATACCTAATTAAACAGTAGGGTAGTACACTGTTCCTAAAGTTGTTAATTGATCAAAAAACTGCTTGACAGCTGAAGAAGAAAAAGAAGAAGAAAATCAGGATTCTAATTTCATTTTCAATAGGAATTTAAAAGTATAAATTTATTAATCTGTATCATTCAGAGAAAAATGGATCATTGTTAACATATGCCCTAAATTCTGAAAATATAAACTTAGATTCAATATATTTTTCAATGAATACTGTTATACTTATAGTCACTGCATCGAATGTCTAATGTTAGCTGGCTCTTAGTATTGCTAGAAATTGATATTTGAATAAAAAGTGTGTGCAGAATATCTAACATTTGTACAGATAACATATTCTTTGTCAAAATAAAAATATGGGGGAATGGGTATATTTATCTGTATTCTTATTTTAAAATGTTAATCTTGTTGATAAAAAGAAGAAAAAGGTTCTGATATATTTCATAAGTTTATTCACTGAATAATTTATCAATCCAGGATACTGTTATCTTACATCAGTGTCAAATGCTCAATATTACGGCAAGGTTCCTGCAGGCTCAGCTCTGATGCTCTGGACATCTGGCACATATGATGAACAACATGAATGCCTTAAGCCTTTTTTTTATGCCCATTAAGTGCATGGTGAATGGCTGACAGGTAGGCCATTGAAGTCTTGTAAGGACATGCTCAGGGCAAAACCTCAACCGTGGTACCAGCTCCACAAAGTGCAAAACTACAGATAAAGACCATCTGTTATATCAAGGATTGTGCATCATTGCCTTGAAAGACTTTGAAGAAACCTGGAACAATGACTCTGTGCTGTGCTACTGCTCTATAGAAAGGCAGGTGTAGTGCACTTCAGAAAAAACTACGGTGGCATTTGTGACTGCTGACATACTGCGACAATCTGACTGATTTTTCATCAACCAAGTTTCAAAACAGGGAATCTTGAGCCATTAAAAGACAAATACACTCATATAAATGAGTATACTTTTACAAATATTTTTACAAATTATTTTCCCATTCTAAGCACATTAAATTAGCATCTTCTGTGTTTAAATACAGCCTTAACTAGTAATCTTGAAAGTGTAGCTCTCAGGATTTCAACTGAATTTTACTAATCAAGCACCCTGAATACAAACTGAAAGAACTGGAGTTGAAATAACAGTTGGAAACACAAATATTAGACTAAATATCTTCAGCTAGCCAGCATGTACACTTCTTTATGTTTATATTTTAAGGTATATTTTCAGATGACAGTATTATTTTTACTGTTGATTTCGGTTATATCTTTTGTCTTTAAGACTGAATATCTATTGACATGTATTTAAAAATGTTTAAAAATTTAAACACCTTAAAACTAAATGTTATCTAAGGGAAGAAGGGCTGATTATTTCATTGTATCTATGATTTCTGTGGCTCTTTTCTACATTTAGTATTTTTCAGCAAAATCTAGAGCAAGACAAATATTTTCTTTATATTTAGGTTTAAATTTTTGGTCTTTTAAATACCAGTGAGCAAAGTAGATGAAATTTCCCCTTATAGAGTCAATCATTAGCAGTATGAATATGGTAAAGAGGGAAGGTGATAACTCTTACCATTCAGTAGGGGATGTAAGTATATGGTGGAAAACAAATCCTTGAGCATTGACTTTAATGTGGTGACATTTTGCAAAAATGCTAGTCGAGAAAAGACTGCATATGTAAGTGTAAAATTCTGGCAACCCTAATTTATGTCAGAAAGGTTCTACAAAATATCTGTCACACCTCATTCATATCTCTTAAAAATGGTCAAGATTCTCATTTAAGATTGAAATTTGGCAGGAGAGTCTATAGGCTGAGTTCCTGAATTGGATTTTATTAGGTAACTAAAACTGATGCTCAGACATTGAATGCTTGGATTTGCTTGAAGTGTTTTATTGCAATCAGATATTAACAGTTAGAAAGGTACAATGCTACAAACAACAATTTCCTCAGGTATTTTGGCAGCTAAGGAGATATATATAATTTTTGAAAAAAGGAAAGATGGAATTAAATTACTTGCTCAAGTAATTAAAATGTAATATTTAGATTTGGAAAAGTTGATTTTCCTGTGAAAAGTGACATGTTTCAGCATATGACTTTGAAAGGCATGGATGTTTTCTAATTAAAAAAAAAAAAAGGACAAGACACTTTCGCTTTTCTTCCTATTCCGAAAATGTATTTTTTTAAAAAGAATGAATTGTACTGAATAAATGCCTCTAATAGACGTGGCATAGCTATAAATTGTACTACTCTGTTTTTATATATTCAGAGGCATAAAGGAGAAGAGACTGAATATATTATATGTATGTTTGTTTAAACCATTTAACTAACTTATTACTATGACCCTGAAAAAGAACCGTCTTACTGTAGAATTAAATGGTTTTTTAATTTGCAAGAATTTCTTCATCATAGAAAAGCTGTAAAACATTTAAATTGCTGAAGATTTGTTGCTGATATTAGGAAAGTTGATGTTTAATTCACAGAAAACCACAAAATTTATTATTTAATCTTCAATGGTTTATTCTAGCAAGTTTTTGTATCAGCGCCATTGACTACAAAACTTTAGCCTTATAATAGGTCATATGCACTGTAGCACTATTTAGTTCCCTTGAGGCTACTTTCAAGTTAGATGTTGTTGATTGAAACCTTGCCTATACAACTCCAGTCACGCTTCCATGAAGTTCATGTAGAGAGATCTTAAGGGCAGATTTACACCTGCAGTATCATGACATTTTTCAAACTGAGACACACACAAAAAAGACTTGTATACAACTTTTTGATAGAGATATTAAAAATATGTTAATGTAAATTATCTATTACTTTCAGCTAACTAAATGTTACAGAAATTTTTCAGATAGAGCAGAGTTGTAGCTTATTTGCAGTTTGGTTGTTTTCTTCAGTTCAATATCTCAACATTAATAATATTTATTTGTTTAGGAACCACGCCAAAGAGTTCCTCAGACTATAGAAACAGACTTGTGGGGTTTTTTGTAGGCTTTTTTGCTGGTTTGAGTGGCTTTTTTCATTTTTATGGATTGGGATGCCCAAAGATCATTCTGAGTAGACTAAATCAACTTGCCAAGTGATTCAGAGATAATCACAGTTATGTTAGCTTCATTGTATGACAATATTTGGAGTGATTTTTCATTTTCTCTTGATCAATCTGATGGACAACCTAATTAAAAAATTTTTGAGATACATATCTCAAAGACCAAATCATTGCTCCTTCCAAAAGTACACTGTGCAAAGTTGAGAATATTTCACAGTCACAGATGTTTTAAATGTTTTTAGATGTTTTAGACTGGTTTCAGCAAGAACCTACATTTTCAACTCAATATCTATCACTTTTGTTATGAATGTTTTTCAATCTCCATTTCCTCTTCTCCCAAGTTCCCTTTGCCTTTTATTTCTGCTTATTTCCTCAAATAACTTTCTGTTGCTGATACAGAAATACATATACAACCAAAGGGCTAAAATATAGAGCAATCTCTTAAGTAAGTTAATCCCTCATATTATCCTTTATGTCAAGAAGGAGACAAACAGTACAGAACACAAGCCCTTGAACTGAACAGGCTTATGTTAGAAAGCATCAATCCAGTCAGCCTTCAGCAAAATGAAGTAGGTAACATTAGGATTAGCTGTGCTTGACAGGGTGATGGCTAATATTGTGAGGCTGCTCTAGATCGTCTTTGAATGATCACGTAACTAGGAGATGTGCCTGAGGACTGGAGTACATTGGGTTTGTGTGCAAGGTTATTTTAGTGGTTAGGCTACAGGCATGGCTTCTGTGTGAAGGTGCCAGAAGCTTCCCCTAATTTTAAAAGAGCCAATGCAAGACAGAAAGCGTAGAGCGTGAGGAGGAAGGAGCAGCAAAGACAAAGATGAACTGACCACAGTCCGCATTCTCCATCCCCCTGTCCCACTTGAGGATAGGAGTTAGAGAAGCCAGGAGAGAAGTTGAACTGAGAAGGAAAGGAGGGCTGGAGTCAAGACATTTTTTCATTTCTCTTGATTTCTCATTATCCAACTCAAATGGCAATAAATTAAATTAGTATTCCCCAGGTTCAGCCTGTTTTGCCCATGACGGTAATTGGTGAGTGATCTCTCCCTATCCTCATCTTGATCCAGGAGCCTTTCATTGTACTTTCTCTTTCCTGTCCAGCTGAGAAGGTGGAGTGATAGAGTGGCTTATTAGGCACCTGTTGTCCAGCCAAGGTTAACCCACAACCTGGAGGAATGCGACCTGAAACACAGAAGGTTCCATTTGAACATCAGGAGACATTCTTTTACCATGAGGGTTTACTGAGCACTGGCACATGTTTCCAGAGATACTGTGGACTCTTCCATGGCCAGTATAAAACTGCAGGGACTTCATTATATTCAGCAGAGTTACTAATTTCTACTTCTGTGGATTAGTTCATATATTTGAAAGGAGGTACTTAAGGACAAAATACTAATATGTCTATAGCCTTTTACAGTAATTATAGATGGCTCTTCTACACTTTTGTATAAAATGTATTGGATAATTTCTTTACCTGAAAATATGAAATACTTTCATTGTTTTCAAGTTATTCTTTACTTTCTGTTCTACCTTTCTAGAAGGTACTTTCAATTCTTATATTGCTGATTTATTAAAAGTTTGCTTTAGAGGCTTGAAGCAGACCTTGACAGAACATTCAATTTAAGCTTACTTGAACCCTGTCATACTTCCATAGCTTTTGATATTTCATAATTGTCAATGAATATGTGATTTATTTCAGAAAAGTTGTTTTGGTGCATTAGAAATTCTAAAAGTTTTTGTGAAGAAATATTTTCTTTAGATATCTGGAAACACTTATCTCAATAAAACACAGTCAAAACAGGTAGAAACTGACTTTTCTCTGATTTTTAAATTTAAAAAAAAAAAAAAACAAAAAACCCCCCCCCCCAAGCTATTAAAAAAAAAAAAGACAAAGAAACAAAACAAAACAAACAAACAAACCAACCTAAACAAAGCCAAGACATTTTAAAATCAATCAAACTTAAAAATTAGTATTTATTAATTCACATTTTTTAAATCCAGCTATTCACCGAATAACATGTTTTGTGACCATTCACCATATTCATTCTCAGTGTCAGGCAAGAGTTAACAATGTGCTATGCAAACTAGTGTTTTGGGTGCTTTGCTGGATTGGGAAGCCCTGGATTTCCCGTCATTCTAACTTTTCACTCTCCTAGGCATGTTCCTTGATTATATTTATGGAATAAGTAAATTCATTCTACAGTTATTGGTCATTGTTATAAGTGATACATTGTAATAACTTTTCAACTCACTTTCTAAAATAATTATTACGTTTGACTTGTTTGTTTTCATTTCTAAATTTTCCTGGTAATTACTTACTATGAAGTGTCATTCCTGTTTTAATTTTAATTTGGAAGTCTTCCATCTAACAGTAAAAACAAGAACAACTTGTATTTCACACTGTAAAAGCTGTATTTCACACTGTGAAACTGTAAAAGCTATTTGCCCTTTATTATTCTATCTTGTCTTCTAATCTTGACTACTATCTCCTATAACAGCTCAGCCCTTCAAGGTGCTGTTGCAGACTATTTTGTCAATGACTTACAACTAAGGACTCCGTTAGAAATCTTTGGCATGACAAGATGTAACAGGTATAATAGAGATATTATGGGCAATTATGTCAGTTAATAGTGGTGCTCCAGTGAGATTCCACTGGATAAAAACTGAAGAGTGAATCAAATGAAGTCATATATCTAATTAAAAGCAAATATATCTAATTAAAAGCAAATAAAATAACTAGAACTCATTTCTAGCTTTACAGGGAGGATATGCTTGCCCTGATATCCTAGAACTAAATAAAAGCTTGCTAAAATTTCGTCATATGACTTTGCAATTTCTGGTCATCATGCGAATAGGTTTTGGGACCAGCTATGCAAAATCTCTTGGTAAAAAGAAACTGCAGCTAGTAATAAATGCTCTGGAAAATCTGTGTCCCAAATTCTTTACTTGTAAACCTGAACTTCTGCCCTTTGTTCATATGTTTTCATAGATAATCAGTTCACCCGAAAACAATTCTTTCCTCAGTAGAGAAGCGAGCAAACAGACAAAACTAAATTAGCATTTTCTTCACTTATGTAGCTGATATTGACAGCTCTTTTAGACATGCATGAGCAACTTCTATTGAAGGACATAAGAACTAGCTCCTTAGAATGACTCTAGAGCCTAAAGCTGTTCTCTGCAACCTAGCCTTCGAAGTACAAGTCAGCATGTAAGCAGCACCTCTCTGCTTGCTTTTGTCACGTACCCCTCAGTAACCAGCACATTCTAACAAAGTGGACATGTGCAGATGTCCTTTGAAGTGCTAAATATTTGATCAATCTGTTAAGAGATTTTTATTTGACACACACAGAGAAATGTCTCTTTCCACACATATATGCAGAGGCTTGTGTTTATATACACACACTCACCACGACACAGTCAATAATGTTTGTCTCAGATGTGTGCGAATTTTGACACCAATGTGTTTTCCTAATTTTGTGGCAGGGAGAACGAAAAAAGGCTGAGGAGGAAGGGAAAAGAGGTACTGGAATAAACTGAGTATTTCAACATATGTTAGTCACATTAAACAGTTGATTTTAAAAGGTCCCAGCAGCTAGGAATGTTGTCACTTGCTGACAGTATTTAGAAGCAGGTGTAAAGAGTGAGGGTATTAAGAACCCTGACTTCTAGAAAAAAAAGATTTGTGAATCCTACAAATTTCCCAAACTTTTATGACAAATGCAACTAAAATTCAACTTCTTTTTATTCTACACAGAGAATTGTCTGCTCCCAGAAAAAAAGAATTCAGAGTATGTCTTATAACACTGATCCATGAATTTCTTATTTTCAAAATAATTACATAAGAAAATTGAAAATAGAAGCCCTTCTCTTCAGAAGGATTCATTAAGTCAATAATTTCATCTGTAATATTGCAGATTTGCAGTTGTTAAATGCTACAGGATATTAAATATTAGATGTCTTTTAAAGTTTCTGTAAAACATTTTTAAATTGTACCCATTGTTTAGGTAAATACCATAAGTACCTTCTTTCAAAGCTGCAACAATGTGTGGTTTTATCAAATCTATGAGACGTGACAGTCCCTTTAGTTTCATTACCATCTCCCCTCTCCATTGAGGTAACGGCATTCCAGGACTTTTGGAAATACTACTGAAATACATATAAATGAAATCTGGCTAATATTTTTTCATTTGTACACTGAAAGGAGACCTCCTGCAATTCTTAATATTTTCTGTAGGGGAAAAAAAAAGAAAAGCTGTTAATTATACAAATTGAACAAAGGATTAACTTGATTACTTAAATTAAATGTAATTCTATAAGTTGTGGAAATAATTTAAACAAAAATATCTTAGGTGAATATTTAAATATGTAAAAAGTGGGAGAGCCAGGCATAGTGCCAGACTGGGAACTGTGACTACAGTGCTTTTCTGCAGGGACATAAGTATAGAACCTCAAAATGATATCTCCAAGGATCAAATATTTGAGTTCTGTTTTGTTGTATAAAATTTCCTACTGCAGAGTGACAAAAGTGATGACTTGAAGGAGAACTTGTTTTTCATTAATACTGTGTATTCTGAGAATCTGTGCTTTAACAGGTGAGATAATATCAAAGACTGACTCAAGATGAGTACAAGTTTCATTCTGCTGAACTTCTCTGATAATTTTGTCAGAATAGATTATGATTTGATTATTTTTTAATTTTAATCAAACTCCTTAAGGTAAATTAAAAATGAATAACCATTTTTTCCAGTTTACTCAAAAGAATAATTTCTGATATGTACCCACCCTATCTTTAATCTTATTTAACTCTGAAGAATTTATATGGAAACAAATCAACTTCCGGTGGTTTACAACTTCAGTGTACTTCATTTATTAATCCTGAATGTAAAGTGTGTATGTGTATCTTTGCACAGCTATATTTACCTGTTTAAAAAATCTGTATTACATCCTTCCATAACTGTGAAGAACTGATGAAATAGACAAATTGATTTCTGCAGTAAATGGGGGTTCAATCTAAAACCTTAATCTATGGTCCTGTATGCTCTAATATGTTAAGAAGCAAAGTAAAAAGCAAAGCTGTTGTATATTTCTCAGCACTCAAAAGCAACAACAATGAGTCCTTCTGCTTTACCTAGTTTTTTGTCTAATGTGCATCCTAACATCACAAAGCAAGAAGGTTCTTTGGGATTAAACCTTTCAAATAATACACACAGATGTTCAAATTTCCTTCTACAATAACATCAGGTTGCATATGCTACAAAACACTAATTACAGCCCAGAGGAATAATTCCTTAAAAATTGACCTCATAAATTTTTCTTAAGGGTTCAAAACCAACAATCCTTTGTAGTTTATGATTAACTGTATGCATAAATGAATAATAATGAAATGGTTACATATTTTTTGAGGCCTACTAACATTGCCATACATGAAGAATAATGCATTATTCATCACTTCTATTCTGCCAATGCAGGGCAGCTCAGGATAAAAATTTCTACTGCAGTACATATATTTTAAAGGAATAACATGTATTGTTTAGAGTTCAATTCTTCTACAATGTAAAGCCAACATTTTTGAGATTTTTTTTTATTCCTTTTTGGATAAATACATATTAAAAGAAAGATTTAAAAAAAATATGTGATTATTAAATCAAAATTATAAGTACTTTTCTGTTTTAAATTCCTGTTTTTGAAAGAAATGCAGATTGACAGGATTTAATTTTGGTATAACATTTATAATTAAAAAAAAACCAAACATGAAGAACTTCCTAGTGTCAAACATTTTTTTACTGAAAGACTGAAAGATATCAATTCTGAAGTCAAGAGAAAATTCTGTTAAGAAAATTGTGCTCATTCTGTAGCACTTAGAAGAAGCAATAATGTTATACAGAAAAGAGAAAATTGTTTTGACTAAATCCACAAAGAATTAAGCTGAATCCACATGAAATCTGCTGGAATCATACCTGGCCAATTTTGAAAGCATGTAGTTTTTTCTACGGTAATCTGAGAATCAACAAAAATTCTTCTCAACAATAAGAAAATGTAACTTTTATTATACTTAACTAATATAATAAAATTACATTTTACAGTTTTGATTGGATATTAATAATTTTTATTAATTTAAATTTTTATATTTAGTATATTAATCAAGGGATATTTAAAAGAGCTAAATGAACCTTAAGATGGACAGGTAAAATTGCAAAGTAACATTTGCTATTGTCTCTATAGGCAATATAACAATCTAATGTGTCTATTCTAACAGTAAAAATAACAGGAGAAATATCTGTTTAAAATATGAAAATGATTTTACATTTTGTTCTAGAATAAAATTTTGACACTATAAACATCCAAGCAGACCCTGAATAGTTGGATTCTTTATGCTTTGTAAGCAAAAGCAAGAATTCATAAGCAAGTGCTTATGAAAATAAAATCAGGTAATGTTAGCGGAGTGACTGCTTTAATACATTTGTTAAAATTGAATATGTCTCTTTACTTAGAGATCTCATTTCTAGACACTAATAAATATAAAACATTTTAACTTTTGTTTTATAATGCCAAATATCATGGAAAAAAAATCACTTTATTTTGTCAGTTCTATTTTGATTACTTTTAGTCTGACCTCCATGTTACTGAAAGTCATACCTGTACAGTCAGATCAAGTTTGGTGCCACAATTTTAGAAAAAGAGATGTCACAATAAATTAAGGAATGCAAAGGTAAGTTATAACATCATGTGGATATAACAGAAAATAATCTAAACATGGATTCTGTGGTTTCAAAGATCCTGAGGAGAAAGGAGATCTTTAAATTTAAATATCCCAGACTTAAACATCCCAGATCATAAACCAGTTATTATGTCTTAGATGTGGGATTTCATCCAGGTATTGAAACTCATTTTCCCTGCCATCCAGTCTCCTATAATTTTAAATGGGTAAAATATGCTTTCTAACTCTAACTATTTGATGATTATTTTCTCTTTCCTTGCCTTCCACTAACTTGAAGCTGCTGTCAGTCATATATTTCAAAATATAGTTCATTGTGTTTTGTCCTCCAAACAATGAGAATTCATTCTCCACAGAAAAATGTTTTGCTGTGAAATTCATTGAATCATAGAATAATTTGGGTTGAAAATTATTTTAATTATTTTCTAATTCCTTTCTTTACTAACTATTTTTGGTATCATAAATTATTTTTAATATAGGCAAGAAAACTTTTTACAGTGAATGAAGCACTTGGTGTTTCAGATTAAAACATCAAAAGGGATATGCTGATAAACATATTTCTTTCCTTCAGGAAATTAGCTTCTCTACTTGACCTAGCAACAGGACAGTAAATTAATTGTTTTCCAAAAGGGCTATTAATCACAATTGTGACAATTTCCCATAATACACTACTACAGTAATTGAATATTGCCATTCACTTTGAATACAATTTAAGCCACAGAGTAAAGTTAAATGCTGCAGACAGAAAAGAGTGCACGTTTTTGAAGATGATCCATGCACTAATTGCTAAGCTGTGATGGCATTTTCATTTATTATAGGCTGCTCAACCATTAATTGTGTGTGGTAATACAGATCACTGGATTTTCTCATTGAACAAGTTACAAAGGTTAACTGAATCTGAGTTTAAAAAAAATGAACTTAAAAATAAATAAATTACAAAATAATATGATTTTAACTTATTGACATACTACATATAATAAAAATCTGAGAGATTATTAGCTACTCTGTATAACTGGCTCAGGTTTTAAAATAAAGGTCACAAGCATGAAATAAATAAAGTTGACCCCTTGTATCAGATATACATAAAACTTCTGGAGATAAAAAGGATTTCTTTCATAAGTTAGTTCTCAGAACTAAGTTGCAGCTTAGTCTTAAGATTCCTTTTAGTGTGCTGCTGAACTCAAATGAACGGCCTTTCTATATGTAAAGTATTTTCCTTGTTAATATCAGTTATTAAATATAATAACATATTAAAATCACTCTATATCCAGTTCCCGAACAACAGATACTTGAAGTACCACAACACCATTGGTAAATTGTGACATATTGAGCCTTCTGTGATAAGCTCAGCATTTTAGTTTTAAGAATCATTAGATACAGCTGCTTTTCAGATAATTCAATCTGCTTAATAGGAGACAAGTTTTAATGTCAGTGTATGCTAATGTTTGGAATTCATGATGTAGTCTATTTTTAATAATGAAACAAAATTTTAAAAATATAACTATTGCTTTTATTTATGAATAATTGAGTAAATACAACTTTGAGAAATAAAATTACAGAAGTGACCTGAAGTACTTAATGGAGTTATATTTTTATTTTGTAAAAAATGTGAAATTCAGATGCTTCTTATTCAAAGGATAATATGTTAATTTTGTAAACCACTCAGGTGATCATATGTCTTCAAACATATCAGTTTTAAAGAAACACACATATCTAGAGAATTCATCAATACAGACAAGGAAAACAAAATAGAAGTGAAGGTCTGTGAGTAAAATTTAGATCAGAAGTAACAATGTCAAGGCAAACATGATTAAAGCATTAGAAATACTCCAATATATATTTCAGTTTCTGTCCCAACTTTGTAAATATTTGTATAATCTCTTGACTTTATAAGTTTTGTACTTCCTTCTCATATTTATATAACAAAGATCATGAAGTCATTATGATTTTGGTACTTTTCCGAATAGCAAACAACGTTTGGATTTTAATATGTGATATGTGCTTACATCCTTTATATTTCATAGTTGTCCCTACTAGCCACAGTGGTCTACTATATTGAACTTGTCTCATGAATCCACTAACCTGAGCCATCATGTCTTTGCTGTCTTGTCATTGAAGCTGCTACCCTGCTCTCTGTTCACCTTCATTTCAGTCCTAAGGGTTGTTATCTGAAAGCTCCTTGTAAAGCCTGCAGTGTACAACTTTATACCAGCTCATTCCACCAACCAAAGCAAAAATCGCAGAATGCCAGAAGCCATGGCCATGAAAAGACAATCTCAGGAAAATCACAAAACTCAGGACTCTGGTGACAGCTGTTGTGACAAGTTCATCCTTCTTGATGAAGAAGTTCTCTTTTACCTTTTTTTTTTTTAATGCCATTTACACATAGATAGCTTTGAGTCAGTTATATACAGTATCTGTCATGAGCTCTTGTGTGACGGGAGTAAAATTAATTCTTGTCACCCTTTATATAGTAGTCTGATATTCAAACTTAATGTGTTCTTCAGCAGTTGATTAAGGGTTGTTTACTATCTAGTAGTTACTTGTAGAAGATGCCTGGTAGATATTTTAGCCTTGTCTGTCCTATCAGTCTTAAATCTTTGAATACCTGCTTGTTGAGCAAAACATTTCAAAGATGTTTCCCATTACAGCAAGACTTCCAGAAAGAGGTTGCAACTGCAGTAAAAAATTCATCATCATAGCAATGTCAGGTGCTAAGTATGTGAAGAAAGAGACGTACATCTGGCAAATCTGTATTCAGGAAAGAATAATAACAATTTTCTAATTAAACTTTGTAATTATTTTATATGATCATCTGTTACTGTAAAAATGACGTGTGACTTGTAGGAGGTCAGATTAGTAAATCATAACAAATCTTCAGGTTTTATCTAATCAGCTATAAAACCTATATATCCTAGACCATCTATCACACCATTGTTATAGGTGTGGATATAGGATATAGGTTATAGGATATATCCTATCAAGTATTTCTGTAGAAATCCATGGAAAGCGAAGAGGAGGGAAGGTCAATTTCTGCTTTTACAGAAATGCTATGTACTGGAATAGAATAAAACCATTCCAGAATTTAGCCCCAGTGAAATCGAAGGAAGACATCCTGTTAACTTCAGCAGGAATAATATATCATTAGAAAATCCTTAGCAATAGTGGAATCATAAAATAATTCATATTGAAAGGGATGAGGTTGGAAGGGAGCTCAGGACCCCTTTTGTCCAGTCTCCAGCCTAAAGCAGAACCAGCTCTGAGATAACACAAGGTTGGTCAGGACTTAGTCCAATTGGATCTGAAACACTCCCCAAGGATGTAGAGTGGATAATCTCTTTGAGCAGCCTGGTTAACTGCTTGCTTGTTCTCTTTAAGATAACTTTTTTTCTTCTATCCAGCTGGACCATTTCCTTGTTTCAGTTTATGCAAATTCCTCACGTCCTTTGGCCATCACTGTGAGGGAGCCTAGCTCTGTCTGTTTGATACTCCCCCTCCCGAGATGTTGTAAGGACCCCTCAAAGCTTTCTCTTTTCCAGGTGAAACAATCCCACCTCTCTCAGCATCTGTACCCTCAATGTACCATCTGACACATTCACCCAGTCTATCAATATTATCCTTGACAGGGGTGCCCTAAAACTGGGCAAAGCACTCTAGACGCAGCCCAGTGAGCTATGAGTAAAGTGGGGTAATCACTCCTCTGAACCACCTGACTGAGTTTCTAGTAACAAGCCAGGACCCTCCCGGCCTTTGCTACCAGACCACACCACTGGCTTGTGCCCAGCACCACTAGGTCCTTCTCAACAGAGCTGCTGCCCACCTAGTCAGGCCCCTATTTGTGACATTGAAAGGTAATTTCTGACTATCCAGCACCAGGATTAAATATCGGTCTGTGCTGAATTTCGTGTTATCGGCAGCCCACTCCTTCATCCTCTCTAGATTGCTCTACATGGCAGCCCTGCCACAGAAAGTATTAACTGGTACATCTCCTTTCCCTTACCCTTTGCCCTGCCAATTTGGTGTTGTCTGGAAAAGACAACAGTTATCTCTTCCAGGTAGTTGATAAAGACAGACCCCTCCAACTTTTGATGACTGCTAGGTAGAATTAGACTCATTAAGCATTATCCTATGAGCCAGGTCCTCTAAACTACATTTTGTCCATTTAACATTACACCCATCCAGACCATAACATTCTAGCTTACCTATAAAATTATCTGTGATATAAGAACGATAACTTCTTTAAGCCAAGTACTTGTCAACTGAAGCTAGCTAGAACTGCAGAGAAGATTATCACAACATAATAATAATAACAGGGAAAGATTGCTAGGAAAAAAAAGTATTTTTAATCTTCTATCTGAATATCTGGAATTATATTATCATAACAGCTACCTAAAATCAGACCTAATCGCTCTGAATATTTCATATTATTAGTACAATTATATATATGGCATTATTACTTACATATTTTATAGAGAAGTTTCTTGGTAATAAACCATAGATTTTAATATATTTATTAAAACACAACAGTTATCCGACCAGAGAAAATGTTCACTGTTGAGGTATAGAATAAGATGGTCACTTCCCTGTGTCCGAGGGTCTATATAAATCATACTGGCCTTAGAGTTCAGCAGAAAATTACTTATGAAACTGAGTTACTTTGTCCCATGTTATTTGGAAAGAAGAGAATATAACTGTCACTGTTTCAAGATCAGTGGCATGTTAATACCTCCTCTTTCTCTTGGCATTGCATATAGAACTATTATTCTATTCATTAAGTGCAATTTTTTCTTTGTAGATATTTCGTCAAAAAAATCTCCTTGATGTATGTCTATTACATTTTTCCCAAATCTGTGTTATTGTTGCAGTGTTATTTTTGAAGGACATGTGGTTAGGGCCTTTAAAGTGCCACTACAAACATACAGAAATATAAACATAAGGAAACAGAATCTTAGACCAGTTTGCAATATGGAATGCAATTTGGTTTTATATGCCTAGAGATTTGTTGAATTTCATTGTTATTTCACATGTAGTTACTTCCAGTTTTGAGATAAAGTGAGATGTTGTGAGGTTTCAGGAGAACATCATGAAAACTTCACAGTTTTACCATGCAGCCAAATGAAACTCAGTGATTTTGATTGATTTTCATTTTGCATTCTTTACTTTTCGCTGAACAAGATACTCAAAGTGAACCCTGGAGAAACGGTGGGATAGAAGGTGCCAACCCACATGAATCAGACCTGAAGAAAATACTCACACCAACATCTGTGAAACAAAACTGTGAAGTTTCACATACAGCTGTCTGCATTTTGTCAGGGCACTGAAGCATCAAACTTTTTTTTTTCTTTTTGGTGGATCACATTTATATCTCTGTGTTACGATTGCTAGGTTCCTGTTATTCAGGAAAAAATGAATGCAGAAAGTTAGGTAGACTCAAAGGAACCTTGAACTAGTTTTGAGAACACTTTTTGATGAAAAGCAAAATAATTAAATCTGATAAAGTTCAATCTAAATATTTCAAAGAAGACCTGGACAAAATTTTCCTAAAAGCTAAAAATTTGCAATATATTTTTGAAATTCAGATGCCATAATTATGTTTTTTCTTCACTGAATCCTTTCTCTAATATAGAAAACATTGCAAACTCTTAAATAATTAATATATAGTATTGTTGTATTTTCAAATAAACATAGACACTAACTTTTCTGAAAATGTTTAGAATATTGCAATTAAGTGTATCATATATATTGCTTAAACAAGGACATCGTCATATCCAAGCAGATAAAACCAATCACAGTGGTAGGATGTGGGGAAAGGCAGAAAAAAAACATTAACACACTGAGTTCAGATGTAAGAAAGGAAGGATATGAGCTAGAAATCACACAGCTTTGGTAATTGAGTGGCAAAGGTAATTTTACATGTAAAAAGTCTTGTGATCCGAAAAAAAGCTCTGATTTCAAAAAATAAAACAGTAAAAATGGAATAAAATTAGGTTTTTTGAACAATAACTGAGGTAATAGGGAATAAATTAATTACCTCCCTTTTGATAATTACAAGCTTTTATTGATTGCCGAACAAAGGCTCCAGTAAGTAATGTCTTACTTTTTGTTGCTTGCTATTTAATTTGATCTGTGTAATAAAATTTTAGAGAATCTGTGATTGAAAAAAATGCAAGACTTATGAGTTGAGAATCATTCAGTATTTTGTAAGTGAATAAAACATACACAGTTTCCTCTCTAGCAGTAAATTAATGGAGATTGTTTTTATTCCATGTCCTTAGTAACGTAATAATATCTGGATTTTCGATTTTATTATATTCTTGCCATTTTATTTATTAAAATACCAGAATTTAGATACACTTAGAAATGAAAAATAAGTTAAAAAACCCTTCGTTGTTCCAATGTTACTGTGCTTCATACCTGACAAAAATGTGATGAGTTTCACCACAGTTGTTGCGCTTCATTGCAGACATTTAGAATAAATATTTTTACAGTCTATGTTATCTTTTCTCCTATTTATACGGCTCATTACACACATAGATATATATATGTATATATATACCATTTACTCACTACCATTATTATCAGAAGTTTAAGAGAGAGTTTCTCAAGAAGACTATAGACATATGTCCTGTTCCTTTCTTTCAGAAAGATGGATTATATCCATCTCTTGTCATCTGCAAATATTTGTCATAAAAAGAATTCTAGGTTAATTTGTTGAGACAAGCTTGCTTGAGACCAAAGATCATTGGGCTTAGTAACTGGATCTTTAGTCAGTGGCATGAGGACAACAGTATTCTAATCCAAATACTATTCCACATTTTACTTTAAAACAGGATTAAATTAATTGAATACGGGTACTTAGAACTGGAAACTCACATTATCTTCTCTGTCAGAGTAATTTTAAAATAATTTGGGAGCTACCGTTGCATTTTTTAATGGATTCAACTCATTAAGCTTCCCTGAACACTCATCTCATCCAATGTTTCAGAAAATACAGGTAGAGGATTACCAAGGAGCCAATGAATATTTGACATGAATAAAGCATTATGTTTGCTCAAGAGTGTTAATTCTTCTGGTCATAAGCACAGTCTTTCATGACTAACATCTTTTTACATGCAAACATTCCTGTGTAAATACAGAAGCTCCCAAGGTAAATGTGACTGATCTCTAAAACTGGAAATTTGAGAGATCAGAGTTTTGAAATTAGGTGTCCATGTCTCTTTATCAGACATGTTCTGTCCTGCTCCTATAAAATCAAATCTTTTTAACATGGGAGAGATTTTTTAAAAAACATTTCTGCTTTTATCACCTCCTAAATTTAGTACATTTTTTTTTCAAAAGGAGAGTCTCGATGTAATTGTAGTTAGTCTAATTATAACCTAACTTGAATTTTTCAGCACCACCATCCTTTTAAACACTTATCCCATGCTTCAAGTTACACTGCAAGAGAAGCACAAAAGATCCTGTTAGGCTCTATGTCTGATTCTGTGAATGAGGCAATCACCATTTAAAAGTGGTAGTTCTTGCCTTGAGTCTACCAAGGACTGTAATGAAAGAAAATCGTTCAAGTTTGAAATCTATGAAGGTCACTAAATAAATTAAATTTAGTTTTTTCTCTTTGAGTAAACTAAGAGAGGAGCATTCAGATCACAGCTCCCTCTTAAAGCTAATGCTAATTTAGGTGAATTATCCCTGAGAGATTCAAAAGAAAGTGATTTCACAAACTTTAGAACTAATGGGATGCATTCTTAATGCTGGTGTAAATGCACCATCTTCCCAGTTCAGCTTTGTCTTTTTGCAATAGAAAGGTCCTTCTATCACCTTTTGGTCTCATAATCCCAAATCATGCTGAACACTTAAACCATTCCATTAATTCTTGCTGTCCTTTAAAAAGCCTAAAATTGCTGATTCCTAGTGTCCTTCAAACTCTACATAAAAAAAGTAAAAGGGAAGTAGGATGATTTGCCATTTTAAACATATTTTTATCGTTACTGTTGATCACTGGTTGACTATATTATTTATTTTATTTGTCTGACTGACAAAGTGGTTGATCTTCCTTCATTTTGTCAATTAAAAACCTAAATTCTCCAAAAATATTGTTGACTGTTCAACCAATAAACAGTAACAATTCAATATGTAAAACATTTTCACTGCAAAATATGAATTATTGAAAATTAGAGCATGTTGAAGTTATACCAGTTGCTTAGTGAAAAAAAAATATTTAACTATTAAAAAAGAAAGGATTTCCCTACTGGATTAAAAAGAAAGCAGAATCAAACTCTGTATCAAACCAAATTAAATTAAGATTGTCATTAAACCTATGTTTGATATAAACTACTTTTATCTAACCTTCACAATTTCTTACAAAATCAGTGTATTTGAAATAGAAATATTTCATTAGTAATCCCTATAGAAAAGGGTAGAATATTTTTTAAAATTTCAAAATTGTTTATTTTTAATCATTGAAATTTTAACACAGTGAATACTTATTCAAACTGGAGCTGAAACACTGTGGTAAATTTCAGGAAGATTGAAATTTTATTGAAGTATTAAAATTTCTTTCATAATAGAGTTTTATAATTGAAATATTGTCAGATCCTGAATTATTGTGGTGCTGTTGAACACTTACTGAATGTTGCATTCTGGAAACTAAGTAATGACAAATATACTAGGTAATGGAAGCTTCTGTGGAGCCTATGATGTACATATAATGTGTACAGAATAGCTGTTAGCACATTGAAACTTGGATTACAAAGTATACTTAATTGTCCTTTATTACCTTGAAATCTCATTGATCTGTGACATCCTAGAAAAAAATTAATAACAAATCCGTGATAAAAAATTATAGAAATCCCAATTAAATACGGAACTAATGCAAGTTCCATAGTTTTCCAGGCTATTAGCTGTTAATTTAATGGTAGCCTGTAACCCAGTTTCAGTACTACTTATTTCTGAGAGGGGAGGGAGGTGCAGGGGATTAAAAAATGGGGGGTTTTCTATACCTCTGAGGCTGTTCAACCACATAAAGAAAGATACAGAGAAATTCACCATAAAGACCACTGACCAGAAAAGTTCACCACAAAGAGCATAAAGATTTAAAAATCTCAAAATGAAGTGCTTCATTTACCAGGTATCTATTGTGCCTAAAGAGTGAGGTGACAGACCAGGTCAAGTGTCCTTCAAACAGTTCAGGGGTGAACACTTGCAATTGTTTCTGTCTTGACTTTTTTTCTCATAGAGGCTGAGAAAAGGAAGACACTTGTAAGGTAAACAAACCAAAACTATTTTTTCTCCACTCACCCAGTTAGTTAACGGGAAACATGAAATTCTCCACACCACTTATTGCTGAAACTCAGTCATAACATTTCATTAATATTAATTTATTCATTTAGTTTACTAAGGGAAGTATATAAGTATTTGTTTACTGTAAAATTTATCCGAAATTTCCTTAAAGGTAAGAGGAACACCTGCTTAAAATGGAATGGGTTTTTCATGAATCTGTGTAAAACTGGGGGAACATTTAAAGGAATATATATTACTTGACATCCTACTTACATAATCTTAGAAATTTTATTCAGAAGTACAGTGCTTGTACGGTAGGACTTGTGATAATACAGCTTGTCTAAAATGCTTAAGTTCCAAGATGTGAAAAATAGAATGGAGTTTAAAAAAAAAAAAAAGCAACCAACCACGAGATGAACACATGAAATATATGACATAACCTTTTCCAGAGATAAAATCCTACAGTGCTGTAGCCAGTGACCTAGGGATTTTCTGAGCTGAAGGTTTCATTAAACTTATGTGTTTCACAGCTGATAAATGAGATATTTTCATAGATATTTTTATATTTATTTATGAACAGTTCTCAGTTCAGAATTTTTTTTATTTTAAAATTTATTTCTAACCTAATAATTTCACTGAACAGAAATGTTTTTTAACTACTTCTGGGCAGATATTTTTTATTCATCTTTTTTTGGTTTTATGGTTTTACACACTTATGGTACATCTAGTCTTATTTATCCTTTCACAATGTGAAAAGTTCAAATGTACGTAGTTTCTTTTAATCTGGAAGACACTTCTGTGGGAATACTTTATATAAACATGTATTGTTAGTTTCATTATTATTTATTATTATTAATTCAGAATTTGCTGACTAAATGACACATAAAAATAGAAACTATAATGGATTTATATTTTCCCCTCCCACTTTCCTTTAATAATCTTATTTGTTTTCAGATAATTATTTAAAAACATTCCCTTTTTTGGGATCTATTGTTTCCTCTTTGCCTTTGGTTTATTTTTTTGCATATCTCTTTCAATGCCAGTGATGATACAAGTCCCACCTCCACATTCCATTCCCTCACACATTTTAGAATGGGAATTGAAAAGCAAAGAAAGTAATTTATTGAAGTATCATAAATTGGAACTGAAATTTCAATTGCAATGAAACTCTTCCTTAGATGACTAAAACCGTGGAAATGGTAGTTTTGTTGTATTAAAAACGTCAGTACATTAAATGAATGAAAATAAGGCTGGAAAGATCATGCAAGCTGTTCAAACAGAAACAAAACAAAAAAAGCCACAAACTGAGAGAGAGAAAAAAGGTAAATACATCTTTCTTTACTCTCCCTTTGCATGGGTAGTTACAGTGATGTAGTAATAATGCAAAGAATGTAATTACTTTTAAGTTTAAATATACTGTGTGTAAACAATTTTTTTTAAAAATAGTAAACTTAAATTCAAGCAGAACGGATGACAGAATGTTGCAATTAAATTAATAACTTTAAATTATGTTCATTAATCCACAGCCTTGATTTAGACTAGGATAATCCCAGGTTTTGTACTTAAACCCAAAGAGGCTTTGGAGATTCATATTAACCTTCTGAAGGGCATTTCACAAGGTCGGAGCTGTGTCACAAAATGAATATTAATGTAAGTGGAAGCTATGGAATGAGACATTGCTCCCATCAATTTCTTGAGAACACCACTTTAAGGAGGACTTATGGGAAAAAATATAATAAATAGTTGTCGGCGCACAGCAGAAGCAGGAGACAGGATTCTGGGAGCTGTGGTGGATGCTCACAGGGGCAGCAGGGCAAGACCTTGCTGGCCAAATTCAACTCCAGAGCCCAGCCAGGGAGCAGGCCTGGCCTCCATGGCCAGGGGTTCAGTCCTGACAACAGTCCAACACTTTGGGCATGTGGTAGTCTCTTCCCTCAACAATCAGCTGGTGCTAAGCTGACGTCAGTAGAAGGGTTCTCAAGACCCAATAATAAATACAACTTTTTATAAAAAACCCTGCCTCAACATACATCATATTCAGAGGAAAATTTGTGATAGGGACTAAAAAAGAGCTTGTTGTTCTCTCTGTAGCTTCATGGAGAGTTGTAGCTCTTTCCTAGAAAAACATCTGACACATAAGAAGTTGGAAAACAACAAAAACTGAGATTCCTGACAAAAGTGAAAAATAAACATGTAATTATTATTCTGTCACTATTTCAGTATGTGCAATATGCCCTTAGATAAATGCTGCTATTATTCTATCACTGGAAGTTTCCTATCATCTAGACTTGTTAAAAAAATAGTTATGTAGTATTAGAGTTAAGTGAATACTGAAGCATTCTGGAAGCATTCTGCTTATAACCCTCAGTTTTGAGTATTCAAAAACTCTTATTTAAAGATCTACAGAAAATCTTTGTACAGTCTGTGTGTCATCAGGTTCCTTAGTTACCAGGCACCCATTTGATGAAATACATGTAAATATCTAGAAACCTGCAAAAAAACTATTGTGGAAATTCACAATATTTGACAGAAGTCTTCTAACTTGAGAGCAGTGTGAGGTTATCACATTAAAAAGTGAAATCCTGAGAGTCTATGCATGTATTTTAAGACATGTTGCTGGGCTAGATTGCTTACAGAAAAAAGTATACTGAGCACAGTAAAACAACAACTACATGGGTTATATGAAATCAAGTGTACTTTTCTTTTAGGACCTTGTTAAACCTTGATAATTTCAAATGGGTTGGGCACCTCAGGACTTTTCAAGACTTTTCCCTTAACTTATTTCACTTCTGCTGTGAAATTTGGTTCTGGGAGTATCAGGAAGCATGAACAGGCACTATCAGCTCCTTGTTTGGATTCGTCACTACAGTGGAAAATCAATTACAAATGCTGTTACACTATACTCTCAATTCCATTTCCTTTCACTGATGAGTGGGTGATTTACTACATTTTTTGCCATAACCTTCCTATTAATTTGTGTCCCAAAGAAAAACTGTTCATTTTAGGTAGTTAAAATAAAATCAAAATCAAAATCAAATAATTTTTATTAAAAACCCTTAATTAACCAATAATCAGTGAACCATATGAAATCAGCATTCAAAAGATATTCCGCTATACTAACCAGCTACAAAATGTTGATAAACACCTACAGATGTCTAAACAACCTTCTATAAACAATCCCAGTGAATTTTGATCCTATACAAATATTTTTTCACAGTTATATGGTCATACAAACATTCTCACAGGACATGTGGTCTACAAGCTGATATCCCTCTCCTGACACTGGGGTACCTTACTAACACTCACCTGTGTTGGAGACGTGGATGCTCCAGCTTTGTATGTACCTGTGCCCCTCCCTAGAACATGATAATATCAGTGTCAGCCACACTCCTAGCTACAAAAAAAGCATAGCTACCATGTCAGATAAAGGTATGACTTCTTCGACAGGTAATTGGCATCATATGTTAACACAGAGAAAAGCATTGGCATCTCCTTAATTTTTTTAATATTCTTGAAAACGTTGAAGGAAAATGCATGTTACCATAATAGTTCATGTCAATGTTCTTTATATCATATTAACCTTGTCTTAAAAATGGAGACCTAAATTTATAATGAGTATGCTGAAGATAACTTGTGATGTAAGTTGCAAAAAACTTTCATTTGAGCAATTTTTTGCATGTTTGTCAATAATTTTTTTGCAGTAATTTTTACTCTGCATGTTATTTCTCATAAAAACTCCAAAATGGTTGGGTATATTCCTAGGTTGTCACTATATTTCTAGGGCCTGGACTCTTAGAGATGTCCAAATATGGTAGCTTTACATATTTATTAATAAGATATTTTTAGTGCTTGCTACATACTGCTTTATTAGATAGTTTCAGTCTCCAGGGGAAAAAAAACACCCTTGTGTGCTCCAGTGAGGGAAAAATGTTCAGCTTAAAAACTAGACATACAGGTTGTTTGCTTTAAATTCATGTATAATATCTTTCCTTTTTGTTATTTACTCTTTTTTAAATTCTTTCTTATTATTTGGCTGTATTTTAGAGATTTCTCCTTTTAGTAATTTTAAATATTTCCCTTTTTAGCACTTTAGGAGGTTGAAGTTAGAAGCATTATTGTTTGTTTTTCATCTTCACAGGTAAATTATCTTGCTTTATGGGTTTATTTTCTTCTCTTTGTTTACTACTTTGCCAAGTCTGTGAGCTTAAATTATAAAGGGCACTTCAGAGTTTTCAGTGTGGTTGAAATTTATGTCACATTTAAAACTTGGCAACAATGTTGCAGAACTGCCTGCATACCTGAGAGTCTATAAGCATAAGCTTTTGACTGAAAAGTTGCTTTAGCATTGAATGTGTTGTCATTTTTTTAAGTCATTTTGTCAGAGTAGGGCACCTTTAGATCTGTATTTCATCTAAAAACTAAGATCCATTGGTTTGAATAAAAAATGGGGTCATGTCATGCTAAATGCCTCCTGCAAAATACATACCTCTGTGCTTCCAAGACATCAATGAAAAAGGACAGAAACCATCTGACTATGCTAAATCAATAACTATTTACTCAACACTATGAACTTTGAGTTTCTTTTTGGTCTGAAATTATATCAGTGCACATCCACTAAAAAAGCAGTTAGTCACAAATAGACAAGGCTGAAGAAAAAGATGTCCTTGATCATTCCTGTTGAAGTTGCCTCTCTCTGCATGCAAAATATTGTAAGATTTCTGTGATAGCTGGAAATCTAAGTGTCCATAACTGGCTTTGAGAATTCACAGAGCCAGGCAGAGAATTAACCACTGTGAGACTTGACTGATCATCTTCCTGCCTGAGAGTCTTTTGAACCTCAACTACTAGACTTTTACAAAATCACTTACCTGTTTTTATGTATTGAAGCCTGTCTTTTTGGAGAAAGAAAATAAAGACTGTGCACTGTATAAAGGTAAGTTCTGAAGCAAAATACAAAACTATCTGGGGGAGCGTTCTACAGAGAGTCTGCTTCAAACATTGTAGTTAAAATGTCAGATAATTACTTGATTCAACCCATATGCTACAACGGGAGGTTCTCTTTTGGGAAACTTGATTTTTTAATATTTTAATTTCCAGACTGTGTGGACATTGATTAAAATCCTGGTTTTTTGGCTTTGTTTTTTAGCCTTTGCTGACTCTTCCCTTAAATAACGTTGTGATTGAACTTTTGTTCTCTTTTAGTCACTAAAGACATCAAAAGGAAACCAATCCAAAGGTGCTTGGTAAGCATACACTTCAGCTCAGTGCTGTGATAGTCACAATATTTTATAGGAGGAAACTCACCAGTCATTTCAGATACGTCCACAGAGCCCTTTGTAGAACAGCCCTCTGAAACTATCCTTGGGGAGAAAGAAAATATATTTCCACAGTGTCATTATCTTTACAGTTTGATTATAATGGCTACAGCTATAGTTCCATTACTATTGATGCTACCATTACAAGTGTAATATACCACAGCAGTATGACATTTCCTAGGCTATTGTAAAGCCTCTAGAAGCCATGAAGGATTTACTTAGTGTACTACAGAACATGTCTGAGCAATTAATTTTATGAGACAAGGCACCACTGTGAATAAAACCATCTCCAGCTTTCAAAGTGAGTGCTTTGTACCCAAGTGTGATAAAGCAAGAATTTAGTTTAAGCCAAAATAATATCTGGAACACTTTCTTTTCCCTAATACCACAATAGGCAATTTATTACAATAGACAGAAAGAAACCACATAAATCCAGAGTAAACTGGTGTGTATTTTGGCTATGCCAAAATTTTATGTCTGGAGAGAAGATTTGAGACAGGAAAAGAAACTGTTATGACATCCAACTTTTGTGCATGCATCTGCTGAAATCACATTAGACTTATAATTTGTTAGTATTGTTTCATGTTTCTTTTAGAAAAATGTATAGATACATATTCTTTTAAAAGAAATTCTAGAAAAAATACGTATAAAATATTAGTTTTAAAATTATCAAAAAATAGAGAAACAAAGAACAAGAAAAAAGCAGTTCATAACAGAAAAAAATGAGGAAAGGACAGAGAACCACTGTTGTAATCCACTTATATCAAATCTAGGCATGCTCGTCATTTTCCACATAATTTCCAGGCATCTTCTTTATACTTACATGTTTAAATTAAGATTTTAATAGTACATGAACATTATAAAATTCTAGCCTTATGTCTTTTTTTTCTTTAATTCTTTTTTTTTTTTTCCTCTGTGTTCGTGCATTGTATAGCATAAAAATTAGATTATGAAATTTTGGTCTTATTTCCTGTATTATGTGGGGTAAGGAATCTCATCTAAAAACATACTTCACACTCGTTAAAGAAATATTACTTTGTTTCAGTAAGGATTAATATTTAAAAAATAAAGAAGAGAGTTCTTAAAAAATAATTCCAATACATTGTTTTTCCCAGTTTAAACTTTGTAATTAATGTGATGTCTGAAAGCCTGTTTCTATCCTGTACAAGAGAAATTGGAACAGTTACTTGCATAGTTGGAATTATGTTATAATTTTCTTGAGGAAAAGTAGCCTTTATCCCTTAATTATAAGTATATAAATACCTGTAAGTACAGAAATTATGGAGCATGAAATAAAGTTATCATCTTTGGCGATTCACAATGAAAGAGTGTCTTTCTTTTCCCCATGAAAAAGTTGCAAATCCTCTGAATGCATCATAGTGGGGTTTTTTAAAAAAATCCACAAACTTGGAATTTCTAAGAACAAATATCAGTCTTTCCATAGAGCATGCTCGCACCAGAATGTGGTGCAGTTCTATAGTTTTGGAAAAAAGTTACTGTAGTTAGAAATTGTTGGGTTTGGAGATTTTGTTTGCTTGTGTTGTTTTAGTTTGTTATTTGTTTGGTTTCTGTCTGGCATGATTCAACCTCTGTGCAAAGGAACAACCAGTCTGGACGGCTCACAGACTATGATTTCTCTCTGGACTCTTCAAATGAAAGCAGTGGGCTGAAGCTCTGTAGCCTGAGAGGAAATTCTCATGCAACACTGAAAATTTCAGGTCTGCATATTTTCAACTTCTTAAACTGCTATTGCTGTAAAAGGTTAAGAGTCAAACAAAAGATGTATCCAACCATATATATCCAAAATCGTGGGCTATAAGGAGAACACTTCCCTTTACTGTAGTAGGACATATCTTTCAATAACATATGTTGTAAGGATACATCTTTAAAAATCAGCATTCAATGTGTGAATGTGGAACTGTACTCCTATGTACAAATTTATTTCAAAATTCTTGACATAAGTTTTGAATGGAAAATCCTTGCATACCATGTGTTTTCTTGAAGTAATTTTTTTTCAATTCTATCAATAAATACAGAGTAAACAAAATATCTCAGAACTGTTTCAAGTGAAATTAATGTTTCCTATTCTTAACTACTATTGAGATTAAAGTTGGTTTTCCATATTTTTATTTGTAAGCCATCTCATATTCTGAATCAATTGATCCCACAGCCAGTTTATCTGGGACTGTGTCTAACACCCAGGAAAGGGTACCAGATTCATGACTGGAAATTCAGATCAAGAACCACCTCTAACCAGTGTAGCCCTCTTTGTTATGAAATACTGCCTAAGGAACAGATGACTTTCTTGTCTGCACCAGGTGGCAGTTTAATTTCCCTTCTTCTTAGAAGTTAGAAAAGAGATCTTTACTTCCATTTGTGTTTCTTATGCTGCAAAAAAAGCACATGATGGCTCATAATATGTAGGCTTTTCTTCTTCAAAATGTCCAGATGGTAATCAAACACAAAACTATCTTTTGGAACCTACTGTCTTCCTTGCTCAAATAAGCTTATTTCTTTCATAACACTATTGGTATTACTGTAGATGACACTGTCAAATAGTCCTGAAAACACTGTCTGCATTAAATAATGCAAGTGTTTCTTCTTGATCTTTGCAACCTGCTCTTAAAGAAGCAGTTTTGTAACCCCTGTGTGGTGAAGTTAAAAGCTCTAGAGAACAGCATTGGGAAGTCTAGCACAACACTCTGCTTTTGGGCTATTGGTTTTCAGCCAAAACAAAGTTGTATCTGCAGTAGTGATTCTAATCAAAGAAATGCAACAGTTTATTTCTTAGTAGTATATTTAGAAAAATTAATTATAACACATTCCAAAGAATATGAGAAGAGGCTAAGTAAATATGTATCATTCTTTTTTATTGATGAATAATAATTATCCAAAACAAGTATTTAAAATACATTAGCAGTTGATTTTTCTAGCAGTCTTGCCCTTATAAGATAAATGAAAAATACTCTGCATAAATACACAACAATCATTAACAGCATCAAATGCCTTAATCTAGTCTTCGTTAATATTAATTTTTACTTCTGTGATTTATATCTAAACTATGAAAATCTGAGACTTTTTGTGCCCATATCCTCCTAACAGACCCAACGTTCTTTTCTGCAACCAATGTTTTTTACAATAACTACAAGAACTTTGATCACATTGTACAAAATGTCATGGTATCTCTATGCCAGAAGTCCGTGGTAACTGTTCTATATTATTATAACTATAGGCATTTGCTGACAAAACAGTTGTTTTGCTATCATTAGTGCATGGATAAAGTATTTTAATTGCATAAATCATAAATAGTCATTTGCAATCACTGCAGACATTGCTACTTATATAGTCTATAATATGCAGACATTTGGGATTTAGCAGTACATGAATCTGTGTTTCTCTGTTAAATCTCAGATTAATTATTCTGAAACAATCTTTGACAGAAGGATTGAAAATGCCAGAGGGGACAGATTGTTGGTTGCAGTGCTTATCTGAGAAATAAAAAGATGCCTTGTTTTAACTGTCCCAGTTGGGATCAGCATTACTATTGTACCTTAAAGAAAGGAAAATTGATCAGATTTCACTATGACACCAAAAAAACCAAAGGCAAGGTCAAAAAATACATGAATCAACTTTAAATTTTATGGCTGGAAATATAGCTGAAAAACATAGAATACACTAAATGATAAGAAAAAATAACAGAAGACACCAACAGAACCACAAGGTTTACAAACCAATCTGATTTTGAGGGTAAGTACTTATGGAAACAACTAGCAATAGAAACATAGGTTTGATTATACAGTAGTGAATTTGAAAGTAAGTGAAGAAGTGAATGACAAGGGACTGCAAAGAGTAAAATAAATATTTGTGTATAAGACTACAAATTGAAGTTTATGGAGATTTTTCTGGAAAGTTTTTCATAACTGTAAATTCACGGTACTTTCAGGCTAATGATCTCCATGCTAAAATTGCATAACAAAAAACATGACTGAGCAACTCATACCACAAATCAACAAGGTTATTATCAATTCTTGCTTGGTGGCTACACGAAACTCCTTTACAATTCTCAAGCTTAATCAACTTCATGAACTTCTCAAGTAGGTTAATCTCTTGATTTCACCTCACATCTTGATAGATCTGAGGTCAGAAACTACCTTCATTTTGTTTCTTGTATTGGCCAGTTGACAGAATCAATACTGGTACCAGTTAATCACCAACGATTTCAACAAAATAAAAACTTTAAAAATTCTTTGCTGTTCATGAAGACAAACACAGTAATGCCAAAATGAAATGTTTATTAAAGTTTTGCAATGCGTTCTAATCTGTTGCTAAATACTAGAACTGTTAAAGCAGCAATTTGAAAAAAACAAAAAACAACACCCCCCCCCAAAAAACCAAACCACCTCCACAAAAAGAAAAAAAGAAAAAAACACATCCCCCAAAAAAAACCAAAAAACAAAAACAAAAACAACAGAAAAACGGAAACCGAAGGAAAAAAAAAAACAACCAACCAACCAACCAAAAAAAACCCAAAAAACTGTTAGGATTTTGGACTAGATAATAAATGAACTATGCTTATCAATTCTCTTCCTACAAGTTGTTTTCTAAAAAAGAAAAAGTGCTGTAATATTTTTAGTGTGTGGTTTTGGAGGGTTTATTTGTTTGACAAAATAGAAAAGTAAAAGATTAAGAGTCTGATTCTGATAAAATTATATTGCTCAACATCCTGTTATTATGATTTTGTTTGTCGATGGGTACCAGCTCAAGAATTTCTAAGAATTGCTAAGAATTTTTTCCATATTTTTATTATATGAATTTAACTGTTATTAGACTTTGAGAATTTTTTCATGCTTTCTTTTTCATGCTGGTGTTTTTAAAAATATTATCTTTCACTGACCTTTCATAATTCACATTTTTTAAATCTTCTATTGGACATACTTTTTAAACTTTGAAATAGTCAAATTACGAAAAATTGTGACCAAGTATATAACAAATCCATGTAGCATTTTGTCTTTTTCAGACTTTTACTTCTCACTGAAAGGGATTATGTTTTGACCTGACAGCAACCACTACCAATAACAAAGTTAAGAAATATAAAATTAAAAGCTATTTCATCTCTTATTTAAAAAAAATAGTGATCCAGAGTGCTATTTTTTAATACCCAATTTATAAAGATAAAGGACTTATTTCAAAGGGGGGGGGAAAGTAATGTAGAATATGAAAGTAAAATAAAATAAGAAACCTTTCCTGAATTTTCAGATAACAAGATTCTACATAATTCTTTTGGTGGGCAAATTAATACATTTTATTTTTAGAATGAAGTGTTTCTAGATTGAAATGTGTGGTATATAAAGCTGCTCTTTCTGTGTACTGCCAATTGGGAATTTCCAATTTTATGTTTAGACAGCTTCATACATAATGAACATTACAATGATATCAGGTCTCAGATCAGAAAAATCATACTGCTTTTTTAGATATATTTTCCTCTCTATAAAATGTAATGTAATTAAATTATGGTGTTCCAAAGGAAACTGCTAATAATTTTCTTGATAGTTACAGTTTAAAATATGTCTTTTTGATTTATAACTGTCATGGTTGACCCTTCCACAACAAATGGATGCAAGGGTTATGAAAGAAAATGAAAAAAAGTCAAGCGGTTGTAATCAGAAGAAAGGTTTGTTTCTGTGTTCCTCATGAGGTCCTTTGTCAGGTTCAAGGATTGTGATTACACTGCAGGTTAATACCTCTATGAAGAACACTGATTTTTATACTAAGACTTTGTGATAAATTGAAACAATGAGGAAATTGCATCTAACTGGAAGAACAATCCCTTTACGCAATTTCCAGAAACAAGTCATGTATTATGCCAGCAATTAGTCTGTAAAGATCTGTATTTAGGTTTGGCTTAGTTTTCTCTTTGAAATTATTCCACATTTTCACCATGATTAGATAACATTAGTATCTTGCAAAAGACTAAATCTTTTCCTATCCAGCTTTGCTAAAAATAGGAAAAAAACCCCCAAAATACAAACTAAACCCCTCAACCTTTCCAGTACTCAGGCATATAGTAAATGAGCTATCACAGTTGCACTGAAATGTTAAATGCGTTACAGTGAAAAATGAAATGGTTTCATCAGAGAGCAATCTTTTGTAGCATTCAATTATACTGATTCAGATGGAAGTGTAAGTTAGTGCATCTGAATGTGTTTCAATTAAGTAAGAGATTCAGATAATTCATTGAGGGGCAAAGAGAGAAAAAGTTTGCTTTCAAGTGCATGAATTTATCCATTTGCAAAAACTGTGAAAGAAACATTTTTTTCATGGATTTGGGGGTGGTTTTTTGTTGGTTGGGATTTTTTGAGGTTGATCTTTTCTGTATTTAAGAATATGATTGAAATTCTTAGATAAGATTTTTTTCAAAAGTTCTGTGAAAAATGTTTTATAAACTAGAAGTCAATAAACTGATCTGAAAGAATGCAGTGTATAAAAAGTACAATTGTATTACAGATCATTAATAACAATAGAACATTTTCCTTATGTTACAACAAGAAGGATATTGCAATAATATTTTAATTTTAAAAGAATCTCAGAAACTGACTGTCAACGGGTTTATTAAAAGTAGAGAATTTTGTGGGGACTTTTTTTTTTCTTTTTCCCCAAATATATAATATAGATGCACAGAAAAAACCAAGTATTTCTTACTAATGCAGCAGAAAATTGCTCAATCTTTTACTTCAGATACATAAAACATACAAAGAATTATTAGAAAGAATACACTGCTATAGGGATATACTTGATGGCACAACTCTTAGGAAATTCTGAATCCCCTATCAGCACAGTCTCTGAAGTAAGATGGAGAGGACAACATGAGAGGTAGTGTACCAATTTTATAAGATCTTTAGATAGAAATGAAGCTGAATTAAATCTCTGAATTCAATATACAATATATTGCGTGTTTATATCAATTATAGATATTAAATAGTAAATAGCACTCTTTCTAAACTACACATTGACCTGCATAAATAAACAGTACAAATTTTAGTCTTGATTCAGGTCATATCATTATCCTTCAAGTGGTTTGTATTCATTTACATCATTGCTACATAAAAATTATTTAAAGACAGAGAATATAATGGATCAAACTACTCTATACTAGCAGCAAGTGCCCAGAGCGATGTTAGAGGAGTTCAAAATGAAGTTAAGCCTGGGCAAAGGAGTAGGGAAATGTATTATTTTAAACTTGGTTTCACGTCTTAATGTCTAAATCTACCTTAATTTGCCTTAAGTTCATCAAGTTTTCTGTTTTGTCTGTAACAGTAAATAGCAAACCATCTTCTTGTCTTTATCTTGGGCTATGAGCCTTTGTACCCTTGTGCTGTTGAGGAGGGGGAGTGAGAGTGGGGGGTGTCTGGAAGCTGGCCAAGGTCAACCAATTACAGGAATTGATGCACATTAATCAATGGCAGAGAGAACAAAATGAAAGTATTAAAAATTGGAAATGTCAGGAAGATGCATATTTGGGGAGTGGGAGTGGATAGAGGCAATGGTAAATAAAAGGCTGAAAGAATTTGCATTCTTAAGTTTGGAAAAGAAAAGTCTCCATAGAGACCTGGCAGCAGCCTTTCAATATGTGAGGAGGGCTTGTAAGAAGATGCAGAGCTATTTTTTACTAGGGACTGTGGTGACAGGTCAAGGGCCAACAGTTTTAAATTGAAAGAGGGTAATTTGGGATCCGACACAGGATGAAATTTTTTACAATGAGGGTGATATGACATTGCAACAGGTTGCCCTAGGAAGTTTTGGGTTCCCCAGCCCTGGAAGTGTTAGAGGCCAGCTTGGATGGGGTTTTGAGAAGCCTGGTCTAGAGAAAGGTTGCTGGAACTAGATGATCTTTAAGGTCCCTTCCAACCCAAACTATTCTATGATTCTATGAATTACTTAAAAAAAAAGGACTGGTTATGTTTACTCAGCAAGGGAGACAGAAAAAGCATGCATGTGTATATATATATATATATATATATAAATAAAAATATATGTTCATAATCATATTTATATACATACA